>JAZGTK010000830.1:0-51111 GCA_036877625.1 Ambastaia sidthimunki
TATATACACACATATATACATACATGCATACATACAAATTTTGTTTATTTTTTTTGATGCACACATACAATACATATGCACACATACAAATGCACACATACAATACATACAAAGATGTTATAGTGACCCCAGTGGATTTATTATGGATCTGTTGGCTGTAGTGAGTAAGTCAATTGCTTTCAGTATCCGAGTCTTCTCTTTCAAATTCAGACCCAAGTGTAAATAAGTAAACTATGCTAGCGTTAGAGATGTTAGACCTGAATCAATACAAATAACTGATATAAGTATCATTGCAGGAAAGGGGAGAGAACAGGCAGTAAAACACTTGCCATTTCATCCACTTTATATTCTCTTACTCCACTTTTCCTCACCATCTTTAATTTATACTTGTGTGTGAGACACAGATGATCAAATCATCATATGAATAACTCCAGTATGAAGGGAGAGAGAGAGGTAGAAAGGTCAGAGATACTGAGGGAAACGGATAAAGGCTAATGATTATCTCAACCTTTATCTAATCAATAATCATTTATCCAACAATTTTACCGCCAGCTACTGCCCATTCTCTATTATCCCATCCCAGACGCCAGAGGCTGTATTGTCTCAGTCTGTCAGCTTTATGGGCAGGGTGAATGGTAGGTGAATATCAGGGCTGTGATGCTCTCTATGTGATGGGCGGTTCAGTGCTGTGTCTCAGCTGTATGTGTGCAACTGTATCCACTGTATCTAATATGCAGGGTTTAAATTAGTCCACAAATGTAGTTAACAAAGGTGCTTTTTTAGTTAGTGACCAAAATTGTGCAAAATGTTTTTGTAATAATTCCAGAAATCATTTAGAAACAGAAAGGTATGAGTTTGTTTTAACCCCAATCTGATTTCTAGACTCAAATGATACAATGGCACTTGATAGGGATACATTTTTTTAAATGTACATGATCAAATTGATAATAATGAAAAATGATTTTAACTATCAATACAGTTTGGTTACACAAAATAAGTAAAAACAAAGTGTTTCATAATGACACCAGCTGAAAAATTTTCAAATTGTTCATGAATTATTCAAATGAACCAAAAAACACAAAAATGACACCAACCCCTCCCACCACACATTCCCTTTCTCAATGTCTCTGTCTGGCACTGATGCCATCATTACCTCTCTCTCTTTATTGCTTTTAATGACTCCCTCTTTCCTTTCATTAATTCTTTATCGATTTCTCTGAACGGCTGTTGAATTAATTTCTAATTACGAAGGATTAGAAGAATAGACAAATTTGCATGTTTGCATTTGGCGTCAAAGAAAATATGGGCGCAAGAGTGCATGCAGGCGTGTGAGCAAACATGTTGACAAGAGCGGGAAAACAACAAAACATGTTTTTTTGACAAACATGTTTTTACATCAAGTGCATTTTAGCAGCATTTTATGTGACTAAAACATTTTTATGTGACTAAAACATTTTTAGGCTGAAGAATTCAAATAAAATATAAATCGCACATGCAGTCACAAAAACACACACGTTTACTTATCTATCTGAATGAGGGCATTCCATAGACTTCTGTTGTTTTTTTATATACACCTAGTTAAAAACAATATAAGCTAACCCTAACACACAAAAAAATATTTACATACCCAAAAGGAGATTGGGTACAAATCCTCAATATATGGTTAAGAAACCACCCCACACACATACAGAGTCTACACAGGGGGGTGTTGTGAATCTGACAGAAGGAAATTGCAGGAAAGGTCAGTGTGAGGTAATGGCTAGGGGTCCTTACATGTAATAAGTCCAAACCCTTTTGACAGCTCCTTTAGTATCACAGGCTGTAGCTATTGCAACTGACGTGATCAGAAAACCAGCTTATGTTTTGTGTGTCCGTAGGCATGTGTGTGAGTGTATGAAAGATACAGAGTGTTGTTGAGCAATGACCTGGGTTGCCATTTCATTTACACACACTTCACCATCCAAAACATTTGGTTGCAATAAATAATTATCATCTAGCCTAAAAAAAACTTCAGCTTCACTTCAGCTCAGCTCAGCTCAGACTATCAATATGAAATCGCCAATGGGTATAAATTAGGGTAATTATTCACTTTGATATTTGTGACAGATATTTAATGTCATTATCAAAAGAGCTTTAAGAAAGTTATCTTGAAGAATATGGACAAATCTTTGAAATTAAACAGGCTAAACAATTTTAAGATGAAATGAACTGACCAGAGTGGAAACTGTTTTGTATAAATCCAGTATTGATATGTTTTGCACTAGTCAGGGTACTTCAGAAATAACCTTTACTGTAACTGCATAACTTTAAAAAGAGAACAAGTCTTTGTTGTTGCTGTTAGTATATTTATGTGTGTGTCCACCTTCTTCTTGCTGGACCCTGGGTAATCTATACTTCAGTGTGCATGTGTGTGTGTGTGTGTGTATCTGTATGTACTTTTAGTTATTGTGTATATGTGTGTTTGTGTTGACCCAGGTCATTCCCATGTGTGAGTCTGTGTGTGAAATACTGCACACTAATAAGCACAGCCGGCCTCTTATATTCGCAGAGGGCCACTGTGCGCTGTCACTTTAACAACTGGGAATTATCACCAACATCCAGATTTGGGGTTAAGAGTGTCTCAAACAGTATATAGATACATTTTCCATCAATAAATTCACCCTGAATCCAGCCTCCTCAGCCCAAAGCATCCTGCCGTCTGATTGACGTTTTTACCACAAAATTATACCATGTCTGTCGGCGGAGGAGAAGAAACATGTCGCCATTCCAAAATTAGCTAGCCATCAACATAAAATGGGATAAGTCTGCTGTGGTGTCATCTCACAAGAGTATTGATTCAGACAGACGATCGGGATACAAAGCGGATTTCCCATAAAGCCAGTAGCCAGTGTGTCTTCTGGGGGAGACAGTGAAGGAGAAAACAAATGATACAATATAAAGAAGATTTAAAATCCCTGATCCAGCATTCTAAATTAACATTAAAATAACTGGAAGTGTCTAGAAACATTCCGTTTTTGTATTTTATTTGAACATGTTACAATATAAAGCTAGATTTTCTGTGATATATATGTAAAAATAATACAGCACAAATAATATAGTACAAAAATAGTGTTAATATTATTGTAAAAATAAATCAATCTTTGTGTGTGATGCTGTCCAACAGCGCCATCATCGGATAAAGCTGCAAAAGGAGTCCAGCTTCTTTCCTGTCTCTTTGATTTTTTAAAGTACGACATAAACTTGAGGAAAGATGTGTTCACATCATCAAAACAAACTAAACTCTGACGTCAGAAGAACCCAGGTGTGCACCAGAAATGCTAGTGTGAATGCTCCCTTGGGAAGCACATACATTTTTTACTACAATATTGTGATTTTTATTTTTAACTTGATGAGACTTTGATTTGAAGATGTGGCTATCATTTTATAAATAATATGTTAATATAAGCAAAAATATCATGTTCCGGGTTGCTTGTAGATAGTCCCCAAGAGTAATGTAAAGCCTGTTCCATATGCCTTTAACCCAGAAACTGGTAATTAAAAATGGAACTGGAACATGAATTTACATTGAAGTGAAAATGTAGCAAGGTGACTTAGCCTCATCACTGCATGCCATCAAGCTATATATAAAATACACATACACTACCCATAACGTTTAGCTCATGACAAAGCAATGTTTCTTTCTAAAAGACTGGACCACCCAACTGGATTTATGCCAATATATTTCCACAAGCCAATCAGATTACATGTAAGTACTGTGACAGTGGTGAATAAAAAATGTTTAACCAGCCAATCGGATGTCACGTAACAGCTTCGGTGTGCATGTGAAGCAAAACCCCGCTTAACCAGTCGCAGCACTGTAATGAAATCCAGCCCGAGACAGAGTTTGGATTGATTTCCAACATCTTGATTTAATATCCTGAATTAATTATTTTAACTTGAATAATATATAAAGGAAAATAAATGTAGAACACTCAAGGGAACAAAAGAGGGCTTCTTTCCTGCAGAGTTATCTCATGGTCAATCTCACCCTCAGAGTACTTTCAGCTGTGTGTGTGCCTGCCTGCAAGCATGTGTGCTATCCAGCCACAGCGTGTGTGAATGTGTGTGTGTGCCTGCACTGAATGATCCTGTAAATTACTTTTGTGGGTACGGGCTTGTGTGTGTTCGCAATATCACATGGAGAGAATGCGTGTTTGATTGAAGTTTATGTATCCACACCAAAGGACTTTGCCTTCAGTTGAGATAATACACTCAGGTCATCATACGCGAAGAGCAGATGGTCTTACTGCAGGTGGGAAGAGGTGAACACAAGCAGGACTCCAAATTTTGCAAGGATATACATATCTAGATGGATAGAGGAAATATCAGAATACAAAACAGACTGAACGTGCACGCTTCCCAGCTGCATTCACATATTGTTGACATATATCATTGCTCTATTTTTTGTGTAATGTTTACCCAAAATGACATCAGTCTCACAGAAACACACACTCACCATGCGATAGTCATATTGCCCTAGGATGAGTATTTTATGGCAAAATATCATTTTTGGGTAGACTTATACTTTAAATGAAAAAGTAAATGGGACCCATTTACTCCCTTCCTCATGTTTTCTGCATTGCGTCTCGCACCTGTTCCCAACTTTGAGTAGATATGCATCAAATCTCTCTACAGTTTATTGGTACCTGAGAAACATCTAAATATTAAACACCTCTGGGATGTCTAGACAGCCACTATTGGCACATCACCATCCCATTCGATTACATTTATTGATAAGTTAGCATTTTTTTCCTTGCTGAACATCTGAAACAATCATCAGCTCATAAGCCTTTTTTCTCGCCTCATTCTGAATTGAAATGAGATGGCAAAAAAACTCATATTGAGGCAGGTGCTGCTGCGTTAGAACGTTTCAGCTCCATTTGTAGCTGCTGAGATGCTTTTCTCCTTGTCAGTGTCTTCATATCCTGCTCACTTCTGACACACGGATTATAATAAAAGAAGACTACTGTCACTGAAGGGTTGATTTAAGACAGAGCCAGTCAATCAATCACAAAGTTCAGATTAAAAGTACAAGTATTGTTCTGCCTTTCTCTGTATTATTCACTCTCATTTTTTCCCCTTCTTCCACTTTTTTTATTTTAATCTGTGAAAAAATAAAGGCCTTTAAATTTCGTCGCTTCCACAAAACTCTGGCAACTATTCATTGTGTTCTACTTTTTCTTTTCAACCTCTCCGCAGGAGGCTGCATTCATGACAACTTTATATATGATGTTCTCCTTTCAAAATGCCATCTATGCCTCAGATGAGTTCTGCACTATGATCTCCCAACACAAAAACACCCGCATCAGATCCTTCTTATTGACACGCTTGCTGAAGTGGCCCGTCTGAGTGAGGCAAAGGGCGTCTCTCCTCGCTTTTAAACCTCTGCTTTACATTTCCCCCTGCAGAAAGCCAGCTAATTATAATAAGGGTGTTTTTAGATGATGAAATGATATTGAATCCGATTGCTTTTCCTTCTTTCCTCAGCAACCTATTTTATGGCGAAGTTCAACAGTGTCACCGGGAAAGAGGTAGCATTTAATCACCCAGACAAACACACTATTACCCTGTGGATCCTCACAACACAGAGCTGAATTAAATATGGTAAACTATCTCATTACACAAACACGAGCACAAAATCTCCATCTCTGAGTGATCAAAGGTCAGCAGAGCGAATATCTAAAAATCCTTCTTTGAATACATTTAGCGTTAAAAGCTACCATTCGGCAGAAATGGCAGTCACCTGCTGCTAGCTGGACTTGGGTAATGACTACCATCTTAAAGGCCTATCTGGTGTGATGATGCCAAACCTGAGCGCTCGTTTTGAATGTTTCCAGGAGGAGATCACAAAGTCATTAACTATTTTCTGTCTTTCTCAGCAGTTAGTGTTGATGCAGCCTGCTTGCAATAATGTATTATGCTGCAAACAAGAAGAATGGCCACTTCTCTGCCTCCTGGTGCAGAGGGGGCCCACAGTGACACAGAGACTCAGGTATATGGATGGCCTGAGGAGGCCTCCATCATTCATAAAACATGCTTCTGCCGCACGCCACCGAATTGATCTTGCAAAAGAAGCAGGGTGGCATGGCGACCACTTCATTAGTCTTTCACGGCCACAAATCACACTCGTTGTAGCCTCCTGGGGACCTGCTGTTACCGCAAACCTTACCGTAACACACTTCCCGGACTCAGACCTACAATGTTGCAGCAGCATTCTCAAAACGCCCCAATGATGTTTCTGATAACTGGCACGCAGGCTGCATTGTTTATGGTTAAATGGCTCTGGTCTGACTAAAATATGTGTGAAAAGAATGACAACAGAGGCCGGCCCCCAAAATAAGAAATGCCGCATCTTTGAGCTGCAATTGATTGCTTGTGGTCATTTTGGGCGTCATGGGATGAAATCAAGTGGCTTCTCCATAAAACAATGTCAAATATTGATGTTATTTCTCTTCCCTGGCCTCTGAATGAATTGCCCCACTCACTGAGTCTTTTTGATGAATGCTTTTTATTGCCTTTTCTGTTGTTGCTGGAGCAGCTGGAAAGAATTGGGCCTGGTCCTCTCAGACTCAGCTAAGCAAATTGCCCTGAGAGGACAGCAACATTACAGTACACAAATCAAAACTGCATTGCCTTTTATTATGCTTCCGTTCTTTTTTTTTCAGGAGTTTAATGACATTAAAATATACCCATATTTCTGCCGTGAAACAATCTCACGATAAAGCAAAAGTCAATTTAATGTTCAATATTGACTAAAAAGAACAACAGCATTCATTTATGGAATTTCACAATGTCTACCGTAATAGATCTTCCCGTATTAGCATAAAATGTTGCAGTTTCTTAGATCATAAAGATCGTCAACCAAAGAAGGTGCAGATACAGATGGAGAACGTCAAAAGGGGCCTCATAGCTTGGCTTGTAAAGGCAAAGAGAAAATGGAATGTCTCTCTTGCTTTCTTCTGCTTATGTCTGTCTGTATCTATGTGTCTCTCGGAAAACAAACTGTTCTTGCATTGTGTTGTCTCTTTAAAGTTGCATGGTTGCCCCTCAACCCCCCTCATTCCTGCACAGTCTATTCCCTCGACTGTCATGCTGCCAGGCCTAAAAGCCCGTCTTGTGAAATGTTCAACATCAGAAATGGTTTGTGTGCATGTCAGTCTGGCCTACCAAAAATTCCTAACAGTTAAGCCAAAGGCACCATAGACGTTCTCCTGTGAAGTTATGTTTGTGTTTTAAAAGCAGTTGGTTACAGCTCAGCCACTGAGTAAAGCTAAATTTATGATCTTGCTAAATTTATGATCTTGCTAAATTAACATCTTAATAGGTTAACAGTTCAACTTAGAACCACATCTGCGTTTAGCACAGACATTGTGATATGTAACTTAATTGAGACATCTTTGAATGACAGGAAGCTACCAGGAAGCTAATAATCGACATCACTTCCTGTATACATAGCATTAGTTAGAAACCGATCAAATAAGCACTGTCCTAAAAAAAAAAAAGTAATTCAGATTACTCTAAACGTTTCCATGAATACACATACGTCTCTCTCACAAAACTCCGTATTTGACTTGTGAAACACGATGAAAACATTTGAAGATAAGCATGAATAATTCAGGCCACTCGGGCTGTTGTGGGAGAGCATGTAAGTATGCGAGTGGGGGGGTGATACAGCAAACAAGTCCCTCCTGGTTAAGCTTTTTGAAGGATGGCGTTACAAGTGCTTGAGGTCCGAAGGGAATTAGAAGCATCTCCATTATCAGTGTGGAACGATTTGTTTGAAATTATGGAATTATGCCAAGCTACAAATATCTGGACCTTTGGGGACACCAAAACGTCTGATCCCACAGCAAAGCTATCTCTACAAGTTTGCTTTTTTCCTCTCTCACCACAGAATGTTTTACCCTCCGAGGTGTCCCTCCAAATGCAAAGTTACAGATCCTTCCTTTAAAATAAAGAACATATTTCCCCTAAAATTCCTGAAGCTGAACTGGCAGGACAGGATGCTAGCAATACTATGATCATAGCTTCGAACCCCAAGGCAATAAACATACAATGCAAATCCTAAATGCACAGTAAGTCTTACAAACACCTAAATGCAAATAAAATTAACCATTTGAATAATAATAAAAAAAATTGTTCACCTGTGAAAATAAAAACATAGTATTTCTTCTATTTTCTGTTTGGTAATTTAACATAATTCAGTGCAACATGAATCAGCAGTGTGGAACAGACATGAGCGGCTTGTGTTTAAACTGAAAGTCAAAGCTTGACTATTAAGAAATTCTATTACCCACTGATGCAATTTATGTGTAAATACCATTCATCTTCAATTCATACTCAGAGCAGAGCGGTCCAAGATAAACTGAGACGTGTTGCTAGGACACAAAGAGCGGGCACACCAATAGTCTATTTACACATATCTCTCTCTCCTGCTCTGTTATAAAATGCTGTGACAGCAGAAGTGTGTGTGTGACAAGCATTTGGGGGCTTAGTCTATTAGCGGCCTTATTTGCGTCTCCGTGGCGGGGCGGCGAGTCAAAACCTTCCAGAACCTTCCCTATTCCATTTGTATAATGTGGCATAGAAATGCCTCACTTCCTCACAGGAAGTGAGAACACAGAGTAGCTAAGACAGGCAGAAGGAAACTGTCATGTTTAATGTCATTTTAGCAAAGGTGATGTGACAGATTAAAAAAGGGTTTACCCATCCATGTCTGACGAGATGAAGCGATTATCTTTCGTGTTATCAGTTAAACAGGCATACGTTCATAATTAATGTCCAGCGCGAGGCAAGTCTGTGGCTTCATGAACTTTGCATGAGGCAATCAGGAAAGCCAGCTGCAGTTGTCAGTCAAAACGTCACATGGCCGTAAAACACTGTTATGTGTCTATCAATTCCACACAGCCAGCACTAACAGGAAAATCATGCATCGACTTGCTACAATCATTTAACACGCGTCTCACGCAGAACAACACAGAGTTCAGCGAGCATAATATAAACATCACATTTGCCAAAAGAGAAGTGGTTCAGTTAGAGTCTCAACCTACCTGAAACGAACTATAAAACTCATGTTGCAGTTAATCTGGAATCTGCTTCATGCAGTTTTAGTTACAAAAACAAGCTAAAGAGAAAACATATCTGTCATACAATATGAATGTGTGGACGTTTAAAATGATTGTTACTGCATGTTATGACATGCACTGAAGTTCCCAGCATGCATCTTAAACTTTTTATTGTCTACATGACAGTTCCCATCGCTCTTTATTAATAAAACCGATGGTTTCTGACTGTCGGCTGTCGTTAACAGTCACGCATAGAAGAATGAATGCTAATAAATCAAATTTAAATTGAAGGATGTAAAAAGACAAGGCTGACCATTATATCACTATCAAGAAATTTTCAGTGTGTTGTTAGACCCAGACAAATCTTCAGGGGTCTGCTAGTGGTCTGGTGTTAACTCTTACTCCATGACATGGCCAAGCATATTTTTTCAATAAAGAGCAGCGGATGTTGACGGAAAATTTGGTACCCTTTTCATTACACCTAACATACTAATGTGATTTCTCCTTCCCTTGTTTTAGGTTATCACATGCCACCATACAGCATGTCCCAGCAGCAGGGCTATGGCTGGGCAGATGTATTAGGAATTACAGCTATTTTTATGCTAGTTAAAGAGAAGCATCATTCCAGCTAAATGAGGCTAGATATTACTAGTTGCTCTGCTAACAATATGAACTGCAAACATATAAGCCTTGTTCAAAAACCTAGTGAAATATCTATGGATGAAGCACTTTAAGGCACTGTAAGGTGTGATTCCAATACAAAAGCTATTCAGATTTATAGGCAACTTAATTATTCTGCATCCCATAATTGTAAGAGCTTATTTTGTGTCATTTATTTAGTGTTGCATGTAGGCCTATCAGAAGACAATCCCAGAATGCATTGTGATAAACAGAAATAAATACAAGACACTAAAGTGAGTATATATTTCAATAAATACTCAACATGTAACTAACCAAAATATGTGCATTTCTAACGTTTTATAATTTTACACAAAATGTTTGTTTGTCATTCACCTGTATCCTAATGTTTAGTTTTACATATTAATGCAAAATTGAATGAAATCAATTGTGATGAAAGTCTCCTGTGCACTTTGCTGTTTTTATAACACATGGGGTTGCTGCCTATGTAGAGCGTTCCAAATCAGTCACACATGAGGTTCTATTTCAATTAGGAAGCTGCCTTAGCAGGTCCTTGGAGGTACATTTGCTGTGAGCGCTCCGTGGAATAGATTTAAGATTATTTTCTTAATGTTTCTTTTAAGGGTGTTTTTATTAATAAGTATTACTGTCAGCAGCTAATTCAATGCAATACCAAGTAAACAGAAGGACTGATAGTGAGATATATAAAAGTACAGTATGTACTAATGTTTTCACCTTTTTTGTAACCTTCTTGTATAAAACACAAAGGCTGAGTTGAATGTCATATTCGATATCTGCTTTGTGATGCTCCTCCAACTCAGCATAGAGAGAAAGAAGTCCCACATTTATTTTGCAAATGTGTCCTTATCAGTCTACTTGCTCTCTCTCTCTCTTTCTCTCTCTCTCTCTCTCTCTGCTTGGCTGGACTAATTGAGTGTCTAAACAAACTAATTAATCACTGGCATTGGTGGAAGACAGACAGGCCTAGAGAGGTGATGTTCTTCAAACTCACTCCATTTTTTTGTTCTTTTTTTTAAATCCCTGTAGTCATTTATTTGCTGAATATGCACATTTCTCCTTCCCTGAAATCTCTTTGCCATGGCCAAGGTTAACTGTACACATGCTCATTCACTATTTATGATTTTGCATAGAGAATAAGTATTTTTTTCTCTCCCTCCCTTATATTCACAGTATCTGGGCGCATTAATCAAAAATAATGAATAAAACGATCCGTCTGACAATGCTCATAGCCTCCCAGGTTTCAAGAGAATAACCAACCAACTTTATTAATCAACATCCAGATTAATTGTAACAAAGTGTCATCCGTAGATTTACCTTTCATTTTAATAGTACTTTGTTCAACACTAACAATATCCCTTGTGACTTCAGATTTATTGAGGGCTTTGGCTATCATGGAAAGGATGAGAGGTTGACGCAGAAATTGTGTTTCTATCCACAGCCTGATGTCCAAATAGTACAGACCAAACATCTCCACCATGGACCAATTCAAGGCATTTAAAGATCTCTTTGGATCGAATGCCTCGTCATTTCAGCAAACACTTTGGCAGTGGCGTAATGGTCATTTGTTGCCCCTCTGTGACTCTTACCCCGCCCCCTATTTTTTGGCCCTGCTCAGCTCTCTGTGGAAGGTGAGACACTGAAGTAAACCATTAAGGATGACAGTTTCACTTTTCTCCCTCTAATTACTTGTTCCTGCCTATGTGGCATTTCTTAGAAAAATTTGTTGAATAATGACCGGCATTAAAATGGAGACTCTTAAGAATTTATATGCGCCGCTTAATTTATCATGTACTTTCTCTATCTCCTCAGTGGATTTATGTCCAAAGTGTCGCAGGGCCCCTCTGCCTGCTGACAGTGCCGTCATTTTCTTAAGGGCACAGCATGTATATAAGTGACAAATTTTCCTGCTGCAATAAGATTCTACGCTGGTAAATTGCATGCAAGCGGGCAAAATTCACACCATATTTGTTTGTGCTTAAAACACACTGTTTACACAACTACTGATGGCTGTCTCAAAAGACAAATATTGGTATGCAAATGACAGACAATATTTATTTAAGATTTAACATTGATTTACTATAGCAGGGCACATTGTTCTTTAAATATAAAGTAGAACATTTTACATTTATAATATATAATTTTTAATATATGTTGAATATATAACATTACATATAATTTGCTTATTTGATTATCTATCTAATAAATATTTGTGTGTGTGTGTGTGTGTGTATGTGTGTGTAGCTACTTGACTTCTCTCCTACAGACTTCTGTGAGTTACAACTTAATCAATTAGAGTGTAGCTGTTATGTTGTAGATCACCTACAAATATTTGACATTTCACTTTCAAAATATGTTGAAACATTGTGAGTAAATGCATAGCTGGTGATCATGTGTGATGAGCGAAAGCATTTTTAAGTATGTTGCTCTGCTGTTACTCTATGAATTGCAAAAATGACCATCCGTACATTTGCCATTAACTTCACAAAATTTGCTTTCGCTCTTCCTCATTAAACATGCACCCTTTTTAAACCTGCATTACAATGATTTATGTAACAGATCAGGCTTGTGGTTTTAAGAGCCACCTACTGCCTTCACTTTATTGCTGTTGTTTTTTTCACCATTTTTCCTCATGGTAATACACTGCACCCTCCCGGGAGTGCACACCCATTTTTTTCAAGGGCATTGGAGTGGGTACTCTCTCACAGCAGTTTAATATGTACTTCACCACATTGTGAGGGCATCCAACTGGGTAACACTGCTGCAGATGCCCACTGTTATGTTCTTGAACGCTGTGTTGGATGGCCCTCCAATGCAGAATGAATGAGGCTGCCGCTAACTAGTCATAAGCTAATATCTAAACCGGAGCTCCCCTACTGTTGAATTGCATGTGATTCTGCTCCAGTCACATTACAAATGAGGTAAAATTAGAAATGGTGAGGGCTTAGGAAGAGGTAAAGGTTGAAACCAAAGCTTTTCGGGGGACCCTGGTCATTTTTGGTACTCCTCTAGAACAAACAGAACATTTTCCAATGTCAGCAAATAGATTCTAGTTATATTTCTGGCCTTTTCCATGACAGTACAACAACAATGAATACATTATCATGGGCTCCAAGTTAAATGCTTAGATATGTGACCTAATGAAATTACAGGCTCCCCCTGTCTGTATGGCTTTGCTTTAGCCCCCAATAAGCATTTCTATGCTAATCAGATGCAAATACATGGAAACGATGGCAGATATTTAACCCTGGAGTACTGAACGCCATAGAATTAAAGCGATTCACCCCTCCCCAACCTCCCCACATTTCTTCCTTCCCATCTAGTTAATGGGAGGCCTTAGAGAGTACGCAAATGTTTTACCTTTTTGAAAGTTAAATGCCCACTTTCGCCTTGATATTAAACCCCAGATACTGGCCTGAACTTCAACCTTTCTAAAGCCCAATTTCTCTTGTAAGCCATTGCCTGGAACACTTTTAGCGGCATTCTAATGAAATGTAATGTTTGTTAGATGTTCTCATGGCATTACAGAGTATAGTTCATATTGGTCTGCATAGATCTGGCTGTGGTGTTAAATATGTAACAGTTAGCACAAGCTTTATGTCACATAATTGTAATACAAATGATTCTTTTAGCTAATGTGGTTGTTTGCTATTGCCCACTGTTGTGTGCAGTGAACTACCCTCTAGTTGCCATTACAACTCATGTGGATAAACACATTTTATTAGTGTTTCACGGCCCTGTGATTTTCATTGCTAAACCAGGATGGAGCAAACACACTCAACCCAACACAGACAAATAAATCTTTTATTTCATCTCTTGCTTTTATTTCTCTTAAATGCAGTGATGGAACATTGATGACCTACTGACCCTTTAAGTGAATTGACAACAGGGCTCACATGTTATGCAGACTAACATGGAGATCATAAAATAGCTTGTGTTGGTAGTAGTAGTGGAGTTGAAGTAAGGGTTTGACAGTAGAATTACATTAGAATTTGGAGGTGAGGAACTCAAATCTACTCAAATCTGGTAGTGATTCTGGTGCCCTAGGCAAGATAAGACATCACTAATAATAATATATAATAATAATATATTATAATACAGAAGACTAAAAATACAGAACAATGTAAAGTTGGCGCAGGGAAAGAATGTAAACTAAAGGAAGTATACACACACAGCTTTCTTCCAGGTGCTGTGATTGTCAATAAGATCTGGTTTCTAAGTGTGAAATGCAGACATGAGGACTGTACCATTCCATGGGGCCCCTGTTTTTAACAGCACTGTGAGACCTACAAAATTCAGCTGCAAGAGACATACACCTGCCCTCACACAAACACATCTGCTCTATGATGACTAGTGTCATCTTCACAAAGGGAGACAAAGCCACCATATGACATTTTGTTCATTATTTTCATGAGTGATTTTTTGTCCATTCTTTTATTCAGTTCCTGATGAAAATACTTTTATTTTCCTAGGGCACAATTTGGGAAATATCATCTTTGTTTTTCTCACTGGACACCTCAAGCTGATATTATTCTGTCTTCCCTCTCTGGGTTTATGTATCTCAGCATACTTCACAATATAAGTGTGTGTGTGTGAGTGTGTGTGTGTGAGAGAGAGAGAGAGAGAGAGAGAGAGAAAGAGAGAGAGAGAGACTGACTGACTGTAGAACAAAGAGAGAACCAGAATTTATATAAAAGAACAAAAATGTCTAAAGCATAAAGATGTGTGAAGTCAAAAATTTATAATTCTATTTTTCTATTTTAAACATTATTGTATTTTGTTTGTTAACAAATATACTAAAAGCTAATTGGTAATGAATAAAAAAGTATTCCATTCAAAAATTCAAAATAGAAGTATTTGTACAAGTTGTCTTTGATAAATATTTGTGATATATCTAATGTTTTTACAAGAGATTTTGTTCTGATCTGTGAACATTGTCATTATTTAATATTTTAGAGCTGAAAACTCACATCTGCTGTTCTCTGCACTGGCATTTGTTCTCATAACATTCATAATGTTATGGTTTTGTTTTGGCCATAGACATTGTTATGATCTGTATGCAGGAGCCAAATATTTTAACATTTCGAAGAGAAATCCAGTATCTAAGAAGTTAGGCTTGATGTTTTTTTCAGCATTCATGCAACATTGACACGCACATGCACAGGTGCCCTCATACGGCACAGTTTGTGTGTGTATGTGTTTGTTGCATGGTAGAGACAGGAAAACAAGCAGACATAAGCCTGTCCACTTGACAGCAGCGTGTTCAGTTGACCAGAAAGTCCTGTAATTAAACGACTGCTTACCATGTCAAGTGAACTGAAGTTAACCTCTGCTTCACCACTGACAAACATGCAACAGGGCCGCACATATGCTACCCATTGAAGCAGCCAGAGGAACATCACAAACAGAGCGACGTTACATTTATGCGTTCAACAGACGCTTTAATTCAAAGCAACTTACAGTGCTTTCAAGTTATACATTTGATCATTACATGTGCTCCCTGGGATCGAACCCACAACCTTTGCGCTGCTAACGCAATGTCTGTTGAGCTACATGTTCTCCAAGAATCTGAGGTGGAAGTGTCTGGGTGTGTGTGGGGGGTAGATAATTGTGGTATAGCCTCAGAACTTAATGAGATACTAGTGGACACCAAATTCGTTTCTCGCTCTTATTTATGCCACATTATTTTGAAGAATCACGCACCACTTAGATATCGTGCTGTGTTCTGCACTCCTTTCCAGACAGGTTTTGGGAGAGGATAATTTATTAAAATTACTTTTTACTCATTTTGTTTAATGTATGCACTTTAACAATTAATAACCCAAGCGCGGGAGATTTTCACTAAAGGCCATTAATTTGTATAAAGCTGCCGCCGCTGACAGAGGAGATATTTTAAACTGATCAAGAGAAAGTCAAATTATTCTCTAGCCTCAGGTTAAATATTACTTTCTTCAGGAATTCTTTGCTGTGCTGACCTGCTTTTTCTGACCTTGTCATTGATTGTGGCTTTCAGAAGCATCTTGCTGAAAGCCTCCCTCGACTCGAAGAAGAAGGGGAGGGCGTTGTATTGTTTGCTTTCTGATCAGCACCTCATTGTCCCATCAGCAGGAGAGTGTTGAGCATGTGAAATTTCAAGGCCTTGCCGAAACAGGCCCCGTTTTCTATCCGCAACATTACATTAAATCATCTTTCTGGTTGGTGTTGCTAAAACGTGTGTGTGCGTGTGGATGGCTTCTGTGGCTGTCTGTGTGGTTATGTTGATTTTTTCATTTATGCATTTGGCAGACACTTTTATTTAAAGTGATGTACAGCACACTCAAGGTTTCTGTATTCCCAGGAATTCAAACCTATAATCTTGCTATTGTTAAAGCAATGCTCTGCTAATTAAGCTATACCATCCTGATCTTACGGAAACGTAACTTAACTATTTACGTAAAATAGTTACGTAACGTAACTATTTTACGAGTTGGCAATTTCATATGAATTTGTATGATATAAGTCAAGTTTTTTTAGAAAAGAAGAAAGCATAAAGGTTTGACCCAAACCCCACCTCTAAACTCAACTCATACTGGAGCAAAAACAGGTCACACGCAAACATACAAATGACAATGTACGAATTAGCCATCAAATTGCCAAAACGTAAAACAGTTGAATTGCCATGAGATTTTTTACATGCCTGTGTATTTTGTATCTCAAGCAGGCCCTAACATAAAAATTCTTATACAGTATTCTTACAAACGTATGTGTCAATCTGTGGGCTTGTCATGTTTAAATTATTCAGACCACCAACACAACATCCCCATTTCGTACCTTTGCCTCTCAACGCTGCGCTACCTTCATTGGCGTGACCTCCATCTATATTCCTCCTCTCTTATTTTTTCAATGGGTCGAACCATGTTTATCCTCAAACATTTCTCTCACACAGCCTGAAACCCAAGAGAGAATTTCTGCTAGCATCTCAGAGCTGCTCGGCTGTATGTTTATTCACTCTGCTCACCAGTACTGTCAGCCATCCTTGGCATCCATTTTGAAGTCACACTTTATCACATAGTTTTTGGTCAAGCAAAGCAAGCAATGGTGGTTTCATTACTGTAACAGAATTCAAAGATGCTTCTTATTACAGTACATTAATTGCAAAGAAAGGCAGAAAACGTGACTTTCACTGAAGCAATATATAGTGATTAATTTGCACAATGTCTTAACAATAGTGGCTATGAGTCTGGTCTCATGTGGAGTGTGTTTATCAGAACATATGTTCAATGATAATGCTGATTCTGCTTAGGAATGAAACCTCCAAATGTTGCAATTAAACCAAGCAGTCCTATCAAATTAATATGGCTGATCTGACTGCATTCGTCACAATGGAGATTCATTTTTACCCTTTCCTATTTCCTTCTCTCTCTCTCTCTCTCTCTCTCTCTCTCTCTCTCTCCCTCTGCAGTGGTACTTATAAGTTCAGAAACTGAGAGCATGTCTTCATTAGCTGCATTAACATTCACAGGCTGTAGTAAATTCTGACAGTGAAAAGGTCCCCGTAACCTTTAGTTGTGCAGAAATTTACTTCCCAAGAAAATTACAGCTGGCACCGTCTTAATTAATGCTCGCTTTCTTTGCTGAAAACCCAAGACTTGTCAGAAGAAGAGTGGGGAAGAAATAAAAAGGAAGGAGAATGAAAGAGGCAAAAAAAAGAAATAAGAGGGGCGAGGAGGAGATTGTATGGAGAACAAAGCATGCTGGGGCATTGCGCAGAAAATGGGGAACAAACCCAAAATTCACAATATTTTTTCACAAATATTACAATAATGGCCATTTTATTTGAAAGGGGTGGGGGGGTCAGATAACTGAGAAGTAATAAGCAGATACTGAATGTTGATATGCCTCCCTCCTCTCTTGCTTTGTCTTCCAGCTTGCTATAAAAAACCCTTTGGCAAAAACCAATACATATTTTATCCCCTGCTATCTTCTGGCTGCATGCTGTGTACTATAGCTTGCTTGGGAAGTGACGATCATCTTCTTATACCCGGGCCATCAGCAGACAAGATGTCAGGCAGATTAGAATGCTACAAAACAATTTGCTCTCACCCCAGGGAAAGTGGAGGAACCCAGCGGATGTACCAAAAGAAGGAGATGACTAGACAAGGGCAGACATTTATACATGTTGACTTCATATCATGAGAAAACTACATAAGAAGTCGTGATTAAATCACACCGGGACACAGATTGAACCTACAATGACAGTAAATATTAAGACATCATAAAAAACCTGTGAGTAACAAAGATAGCAGAATAAAATCAATGCATCATGCTCTAAAATAAGGCATCCATACTCTCAGTGCCTCTCAATATGAATTTCTGGCATTGGCGTGGGAGAGTCGCATGCTTTGAGTTCCTATTGGATTAGAGACTGCGGAGGTAATATGCGAGCGCTTCATCTAATGTGATGTTTGCCTATATTCTGTCCCTGTCACTCATGACAAGCCCTGTGGGTTTGATCATTAAACAGCACCGGAGGGTAAAGCGAGACTGTCTGTCTGCTCTGTGCTCTGACACTAATTAGTGGTTGTGACTCAGAGTGTGGTTGATAGACAAATGTCAGAAAGCTCATGTGTGGGTATTAATTGCTGAAATAAAAGCGGGGTAAGCGTGCCGAAGATCTTGTAAACCTCTCTGCAGACGTGTCTGTTACTGAAATCTGCAAGTTAAACTATGCCAACAAAAAACCATCGCTATTCTTGGCCTAATGTATTTGTTTTGTTCAATCACCATTTTTGGTTTAATGTATTTATCAGTGTTTTGGAGTGAAACCTGCTACATGCTTCTATTTTAACCGCTGTCTTTTGCTAATCTTTTTTTAACAAATGAACCCATACATACAGTATAGTATTAACAGAAATTAAAGTTCATAAATTAGACTTGTCTAATTTAAATAATGTTAGCCCTGCTACAGAACGTTAGCCTATATTTTGAGAAGGTTTCATGCTAGCTGGATATGAACACTTCATACCCAGCTAACACTTTCTCCAGTTTTTATTTCTCCAATAAAAACTAAACTTCACCCAAGTCTAATTCACAGTACATGACACAGCTGTGAACACTACAAAATGATTAAAAAAGGCTGATTTTAATTTATAAATACTCAGTAACTAAACAGCACGCTCCACAAGCATGAATCTAATTTACAAAGCACATCCACACTGAGATGAGAACATGAAGACAATTGTTTCTGTGACTGTAAGTGACATATTACCATCACTCCAGTGATACAATAAGGTGGGCCAATTACATCAACTAATTAAAACAATTAAAGCGTGGAGGGCCTGGTATCTAAATTTCTGTCAAGCCCGGAGTCAGCTTATTAAAATAGTCCTTTAATGAGCTACAGACTCTATCTGAGTGTGTCTTCTTTTACTGGCCTGTTTCTTCCCTGGAGAGAGATAGAGAGAAAGCTCTTACACAAAGACATAGAGTTTAATTGTGCCTGCACATGGATGAATATCGCCCATTAAGTCATGATTTTATATGATGTCATCACTCACTGGTATTCTCTGATGTGATGATATGACTGTGACTTGTCACAAAAAAAACAGTTTTTCAAATTACAATACTGTAAACATGGCATGTGTGATAGATATGTTAGCTTTAGCAACAGCGCTTATTCACTTATTTGTGATCTTATTGAAAGATAAACCAGGCTTGCCTTGCAAACAAATACATTTACCATGTTAAATCTTTTTTTTCTCTCAACTTTACATATTACTTAAAAGGAAAAAGGAAAAAGCTACTTGATTCAGTAAAATCAAACGTTTAGAAATGTGCTGTGATTGTGTTTAGGAGAGTTCTGAATGTCTCCACCACACAGATTAACTGACAGTAAACACTATGCACAGTAAAATTAATTGCAGTTATTATTTTGACTGGTATATTACAGTACAATATCAAAGAACTACAGGTTTACCTTCCACTGAGCTTTATGTGAAGCACCAGTCACTGTGGACACTTTCTCTTTGTCCTATAAGGCCAAAATGTCTGAGGAATTCAAATGTAACTGCTTTAAGTACCAAGACGGATCGTATAGTGATTGTATTTTACTCATTTAAGAACATCCAAGAAGACTGAGGTGTAGTTCAGAGCCCAGGGGCCTCACACTATATTAATCCGGCCCTGCAATCTTGCATGTTTTTGCCTGTATCAAGTCCTGTTGTGAACTGTTAGAATGATTTTTCTTCTGTTGTGGTGCACTGGGTGAAAGAGCCTTGCTATTGACTGCTGTCTCTCTGGAATACTGGGCCATCAGTATTGGTGTCAAACTACAAAGAGCGCAGAGGCATTAATCCACCGGCTGGCCTGATTATTGGGAGAAAGCTGCATTCAGACTCAGTTTTATATATGTATTAAAAAAGCTACTATTTAGTGCGCTAGCTTACATGCTATCCGAGCATGCTGCTAATAAGTAGTGAGGCCACTTTGCTGTTCTTCCCAGGCTCTCCTGGTCGCTCCTCACCGACTAATGTATACGGCTGTGTGAGGAGCTCTGCGTCTCAGACAGGCTGATCATCGCTTGATTTATGGCACTGACCGTTGCCTGCATCTCTCAAGCTAATGACACATACACTAAAGTCATTGATTTGTATGAATGCCCTCCGCTCTTCATCTATCACAATTTAATGTAAGGGCTTTGCAATGCAGAGGTGGAAAGGCAAAGAGGAGCATAAAGAGACGAGTGGGATGGGGCCACTGGTTCCCCCTCTCTCAAGTCATGAGTCATTTGGTGCTACTATAATATATAGACTCCTCCGTTTATGTAAATGGATGTGGAAACCGAGTGCTCTGTTCAATAAAGCAGGTAATAGTAACAACAGAGACTGCTCGGTAGAACCACATTCACTGGTTTGAAAAGGTAGATGTTGTATCTCTGGCTTACTGCAATAAATTAGACAGTGAATCTGAATCAAACGCTCACATTACGTCTTGAATTGTGCATTGTGAACTCTTAGTGTGCAGGCAGGTACTGTAGCATTCCTCAGATATAGTGTCATCTCACAGTGTTCCCTGAACTGTTCTGATTGAATTTGGGGCCCTTGATCTAACCTGTGTGACAGGAGCAAGGGTGACATCCAATATAGACTCTAAACTGTCTGTGATTCTCTCTGTAGAAGAGAGAATTCTGTTGTTGAATTCAGTATGACACACCTCCTAGTAGTGATTATGACTGGTTGAACATTTTTCCTTTTGGTCATTTTTTAGAAGCACATGAAAATGTATATTTATACTATTTAAATTTAAATCCATTCAAAACATAGTAGTAACAAAGTAGTGAAATTACAAATTACCATGGGAGGGAAAATAGCAATAAAGCTGAGAACTAAAAATAGGATATATGGCCTGCTTAACTCATAAAACAAACTTTATACTTTGTGTGCAGACCAACACAGCTGGAATAATTAATCAGTCTAATTGGTGGAAAAAAAGGTGTGGTAGGAGTAATTGAAGATTTATACGTCTCCAACCACTTTCTTATACCACTCAAACTAATCTAGAATCAGGCGAGCACGAAACAGCATATTCCACAAAGAACAAACTAAATGGTTAATGTAATACAGCTTGTTTACTGTTGGGTCATATGTTTTGCAGTTCTCAGAATTATTAATTGCTCTGTGTTCTTCCATTAGTTCTGGTTCAGTAGCAGATTCCTCTTCTATCTCTCTGGTAGTCAGAGTTTTCGGTGTTGCATATAGAGTAATATTCTCTCTCTCAAGAGCTTTTGCAATGCAGTGCCCTGCTTACCGGTTATGAATTCAACGTTTAAGTTGTAAGGACACGTCAGTACAGGGTTTAGAGCAAGGGCTATATATGGCCTCTAATTGTTTGCGGTTGGTGACCAAATTAAATTTTTAGACGTAAACACAGGGATGTAACCTCTTTCAAGCCCATATAAGAACAAGACCTTCTTTTTCTATCTGTGAATATCTGCATTCACAGTCAGTAAGACACCGTCTTACTGGCACCGTCTTCTCTTTCTGGATCTGAATCTCAGACGCATCTAGACTTGCATGTATTAAAGTATTGACTGTAACACACTTCCCATGAATATTATGTTTGCTGATTAGCTACTAGCTGAACTGCCATTTTTAGGGTTTATTGTCACTCTGGGCTCGTTACACTTTTCCATATTCATTAACTCTTTAATGCTTTGCTTCCCCTAAGGTTACGCAGTCTGAGTGGCCCCATCACTGGTTTCACATTTGGGTCAATTTGCAGTTTAAGTTGCTTGGTTTTGAGCTAACTACCTCTTTTTACATCAGCATCAGCAACTATTTTCAAAACTTTAGATAAAGACTTAGTAGTGGTCTTTTTTCCTAAGAGTGCTTCACCCTTGCCTCACAATAAATACTGCATGCTCAGTTTAGTTGAGAACAGAGCTTGGGTTAGCCTAAAAAATGGCTGGCAATTCTTTAAATGCTTATTCTACTGAGTGGGTCAGCATTAAATTTGTTTGTTCTTCGAATAATTTTCTTTAGGACCTAACCAGATGTGCATCTGATGAGTCTTCACTAATGATAATCCCTCTTCCTATGGTACCCTGTTGACTTTTGTAATATATTGCATACATCATGGTATTCGTGTAGCTTACACTGTCACCACTCTTACACTGTCAATAGCAGCATCAGATTCAAGTTTGATATGCTGTTATGTATCTCTGCTTTAGTGCAATAAATTAGATAGGGACTAAATTAAACACTGACTTTGTAGCTCAAACAGTTCACTTTCACTTTAAAGCTGCAATCCATAACTTTATTGGGTTAAAATTTAACAATAATTAGTTATTGAACAAGTACAGATTGGTGTTCAACATGATCTCCTTACCTTACCCTAATTCTCAGCGAAAAGTTTATAATGATGATTTATGATTATAATGTCAGTTTGGCTTTATTTGACTTCAATGTAATGAACAGCACATAAAGTAACCTGTAAGTTTGTTTTAAACAAAGATGGCAGTAGAGAGGCAAAAGTTAGAGATTACAGCTTTGAATGAAAACACATTTCATTAACTATTGATCTCATGTGTATTATTGTTCCCCATCATAACATGTGACTGTAGGGTAGTTATGAAACTGTATTGGAATTGCTTCTGAACCAGCAAAAATGTAAAAAAAATCAATATCAAGTGAAATTTCAGAAACTGATTTTAGTACATGTATATGTGATGTTGATATGAATGGTCTGACACTCTTACAACACTCACAATCTGCCCTTGTTTAGTAAAGATTTAAACGTGTAAATTACTTTAGTTCATTCTTCAAAACTAATTTACTTGTTTGGCACATTTATGTAGTTTTGCTCCTCCTTTCTCACATTTAAATTGTTTTGAAGTGTTTTCTGTCTTTTCTGTCCACAGACTAGTTATATGGCATTCATTTTATGAATGAGACTCATATTTAACACTTCCTCCTTTGTTTCTCTTAATATACTGCAGTAACTAAGACAATTAATTAATAAATAAATAGCCAAGACATTTGTCTTCTCTTTCAGCCCTCATTCATTGCATAGGGAATGTGCAATTTGAGAGCATAGTAAAAAAAGTGCAGCATTCTTTCAGCATTTGTGATGCAACAGGGTGACACTGTAAAGTTCACAACAGGTGGTTTCTTAGATAATGGAATTCATCATCACGAGACTCTTTCCGATACATATCCATGAGTTAAAATCTGTCTCGTATAACGTAGGTTTTTACTTGATTACGCGGAATCCAAACAAAGTGCCAAGCTAATCAGAGGCATCTTGTATTTTATAAACAAAAACAGCCCAAAGAGAAGTCATCTGTGTTTGGAATGTCCGTGTTGAACCTGAGCATCTCAAAACAGATGTTTAACTCTAACCTGTTTTGAGAAACAAGTAACAACTCTGTCTTTGATTAGTCTGAATGCAATAGTTATCTCATTCCTCTGACATGTTTCAAACAGTCAGTGCAAGATAGAACAGAGAGCATCAGACTTCCTGTTTTGGTCAGTTTACAAAAGTATGGCTTTCACATAATTTAAGTCTAATTAATCGTAAACATACTGTTTATTCAATGCAAATCTATTCTAAACTAAGCAGCTCCTTCATTTTAAATGGTTTCAGACATTCTGAGGAGAGGTGATTTCTCATTCTGTTCAGAAGAGATGCTCAGAACTTGATTGTCAGAGCGTTCCAAATCATCTCCAAGCCCCATAACGAGACGTCATTCCTTTAAACTGTCGCTTTTTCCAGAAAGTTGGAACATTTGTCATTTACAAAGGCTTTCTGTGAAGCGTCTGTCAGTGCGGGCGCCAATTATGCAGACTGGACATCTCTAACAAGGTGTGAAGAAAAGGATTTCTGGACAAACAATGTCCATCCATAATGAGAGACCCTCATTTAAGCATCTCCTAGTTTCTCCTCCGCAAAAACTATGAAACAAGATGTTTCCCTATACTCAAGAGCATTGCTTAAAGTTAAGAGAATTAATATAAAAACATCCCCAGTGTTGCTTACTGGTGAGGGCCAGAGCTTAAAGTTTGTTTGCTCACTCAAAACTTTTGAATGTGCGATTATAAATCATGACAGGAGCGGTGTCAATACCGAGGCAGGGAAATGGGGACAGGGATCGAGAGACAGGGATCATGAGGAAGATGGTACAAGAAACGTTTGCTGGAGGCTTGTTTTGCCTGTTTACGCACGTAGCCCAACAAGGCATGGAATCAATGCAGGAGCAGTCATGATCAATGCTCCGGGGCCTGCTGGATTCACATTGATTTCTGCATTTTCTGATTTTCCAGCAAGCTCTTCATCAACACATGCACTTTGTCCTTCCTAAATAATCGGATCGAATGGCGAGTCCCAATTGTCCCAACAGCCCGACGTATCCGTGTCACTTGAGGTTGAGAGCAGGCCAGGGTATATATGGGCAACAGCAGAGAACATGAGGAAGCAGAGACAGAGAACAAATCAGCCCACACTGTTAAAGGCAAAGATGATTCAGGCATCGTCAAGAACAGCATATAAAATCAGATATTCTTGCACCTTTGATGTTGAACAAACATTACACATTTAGAAGCCCAAGTATATGTTATTGAACTAAGCCATATGTATTTTGTTAACCCATGTCTCTCTTTCTAGTAAAATATTCTCCTCTGTCTTTAATTTTTGATTCGCCTTATGATAAATGTCCTAAAACATTTTACAGAGAGGCAGGTAATCCTGAAAATTGACCTTCATTTGAATATTTCATAAAAAGAGAGGGAAAATATGAATAAATCCATGTCTACCTTTGTTCCAAAAAATACATTAATTCAAGTGTTTCAGCCCCCCACCTCCAAGTGAGATTATTCCCCATCAAACTTCCCCTGTCGCATTTGCAGAAACCAAAATTTAATTCCTTTTCCTGAATGCGTTTCTGTCAATATAAGAGATATAAATAGCTGTGGGAGACAGTGACCATTCATAAATCTAGTTGAATATTTAAAGAGGGTCTTTGGGCGAGACAAAAAAAGAGAAAGAGGGAAAGAGAGGAAAGGGTCCCTCAACTTGCTGCTCAGTTTGATCAATTGTTTTAGTCTTACCTCAGCATTCGGAAAATTACAAATAAGAATCATGGAATCAGGAACAGTTTATCATTTCATTGGAACAGGCCTGTGAAGAGCTCGTTTTGTGTGGGGCATAAAAACTAGTGGCGATATGTTTGTGGACAATATACATTTACAATACACAATTCCTTGAGAAGTAATGGAATCTTAAAGAGAACAACAGGTTTTTGAACTTTTTGTATTTTGTGGAAAAGTGGAAGACAGCAATCTCATTTCACATACTCATTTGAAAGATAAAAATGTCTCAGACTACAAACAAAATAATTAGCGTATAAAAATATATCACTGTTTTTATATCAGACAGTATGGACAAAGCAAACAAGTTAATAACACAGTAAATTTCCATAGTTCTCTCTAGAGGCTATATTTGCATTTGATCTAACGAAATTACTAAAAACTAAATTATACTAAAACTAATTATATATTATAAACAGTTCTTCATTTTCATCTCTGATGTTTGTGATCATTTACTCTTCTGCAGAAAATTAATCAATTAGAATATTCTCTAATGATACTGCCACTAAATCAAATATATTTTGTATCATTTATATATTTCATTTATATATTATTTATATATGTGATCTGCTTAATGTGTGCCTGGCTACAAAGTGTATTGCTTTTTTCTATAAAATAATATATCAGTGTTTCTGTAGAAGATTCTCATTAAATATTCTCTTGACACAAATACAACGACCTACAATCCCTGTAGTTGCCCTTTGTTAAAACACACATCTCCAGGTTGGCACATCCACAACCCATACACCGGCATCTACTTAGCCTTACATTTTTGTTCCTTATGAGAATCCCATTCCCAACCCTTCCTTGTTGGACACTATTGGACAAAAGTATCATTAGCCTATTAGGAGAAACAAGATGGGGGCAAGATCCCACAAAGATGCAGAACAGAGGATGAACCTTCTCATTTACTCCACTCTGGGACCTAAGCTCAGAGTGGTCATGCATTAAAACGAATAAATGTACTTGAAATTTTCCCTGTTCCAAAGTTACACAAATCAACATCCACTCTAGGGTTTAGGATACACCAGACTCCGTCTAGGGAAAGAGATAGAAAAAGAGCGGAAGAGACTTTCCTAAGACAGAGCCTTACTTAAACATACTATACCATGCAAAGCCCACCTTAAAAAAAGACAGTATGAGATTGACAGAAAAAAGACACAGTAAAAACATTATTTCCAAAGCTTCCCGTGACTACATGTTTCCTGTTACCCTTGTTTTCTTTTATTCTTGAAGGAGTCTAATTAGCTATAGCTGAGGGCCTCTTTTTCCCTGCCCTTAAATCTGTAATTGGTTTCAGTGCTGAGACTGTCAAGAAATTAACACATCACATCCTGACAGCAGCTGTTTGTTTCCCTCTTATTTGTCATCTGAATCGCCACTGTTTGCCAGAGAGCATAACAAATGAGCGATTGGTAATCAGAGGCTGCTCTCTCAGGTGGAAGTGTGTGAGAACAGTGAGAGTGGGAGAGGAGAGTAAGTAAGGATGCTAATGGCTGTAGATGTGTGTGTTTTCCTTGACTAATATTTAACATCGAGGTGTTTGAATCATAGTAGCAAGTCCACTTCCCAGGGAGCCATTTTTAGGGCTGTCCCATTCACTCCCACAATGCACTATTACAAACCAGCGAGAATTAGCATAGTACACTCTAAGGTACATTTGGAGGTGGTCCTAAAACATGCAGAAAAATGTATTTAACCTTCCTCTCATTAGTGTATTTAATTAATTTATCTCATTAGACAGCGTAGGCAGACTGCCACCGGCATATTAGAACAATCACATTTTAAACGATTAGAACATGATCAAGTCACTGATAAGATGGTCATTTAACATCAGAGATAGGATCAGAGGGTGACTGGGGTCAGGTGAAGGACACAGCTACATTTTCTCTTTTAAAAGTTGACTGTCTCTCCCAAACTATCACAGCAATTATTATTTGAATGCCTTTTTTATTATTGATGCATTACTTGACATTATAAGTTTTAGTTTGCTATCTACAACCTAACACTATCTCCCCTGTGTCTTTTACATATGTACAAATACATGCATACAAATGTTTAGCAATAACAAATAACAGAATAACAAAAACATGTTCTCTAATCAGAGAATATTAAAAATGCAGATGATGAGAATCTTACCCTGTGAGATGAAGAGACGTCCAAAAATTCCTCAAACTCTACAGGCAGATAATGGCCCAATTAACCTTTTTAAACTACCTCTGTCAGCACATTTTGCCATGGTTTTTCACAAAATGAATTTCTCCCGGCTGCAAACTGTGTAAGATTCAAATCACATTGAAGGCCCTTCACTAGCCTTGGTCATCTTTAGCAAACCCTGAAACATGTTCTAGACCTTCAGTGAGGTTCTCAGTTCCCTGCTCTCCATTTTGCCTACTTACCGCTTATTTCTGACCATTTCTGTAATCAGTGCAGTGAAGACAATGGGCTAGAGTTAGCACAGGCTTAAATTGTTCCTCTTGCACCTGAGCTCATGATAATTCAGTCCCTTGGTCTGTGGCATAGAAAGGTCAAGAGGACTTAACAAGGTGAGGACTTAACAATGTTAAGTCCTCACCTTCTCAAACCAAGCGCTCACCACAGAGTTCAGGGGTAGATAGAGTGTGACCGTTCTCACTTCAAAAGTGTGAGGCTAAAGAAGTTCTCATTAGTCTGTGTTTGACATAATTATATAAATGCACTGATTGCAAACCATAGAAAATGTTTGCTGTACCTATTTAGCTCAAAGGTGTTAAACATACTTATGTAGCTCTCGGGTGTTAGAGTGCATATACATATAGAGTCCATACTGTATGTGTAAATAAAGCACAAATTCACCCTATTAGTCTCTCACACATTGTGACATATCAGTGAGGCTCTATTTAACCTAAACAGCTTATCCACTAGAAAACATTTTTGTTCACTTCCGGTGTGATGTAAAATCATGCTCATTTTATGAAAAGGTAAGGTGCCACTGATATGAACTCGCCTGATCTAATAAAGAGACCAAGCTGGAAGAAAGTCATGGAAATATAGATTAAACAGTAAAAGTGTCCAGACACAGTGGTCTTGTGGAGACAATGTCAAATTACATTAAAACAAGCATTGCAGCATTTGAACTGTTGACTACAAAGACAAAAAAAAACTATGCGAACAAGAAAGAAGCTGATTGAATTTCCTGTCATTCAGGAAAATATAGTCTATAAAGTGTTCTCCAAGGTCCTTGTTGTGTCTTTTACTGTCTGTGGGTGTGTATACTCAATCTCAACACTGTCACACAACAGGAAATGTCTGTTTGGGTCTTGCATGTTAGCCAGTGTTTGTTTGTGTATGTGTGTGTGTGTGTGAGTTGCATGTGACTGACACCCTGAGGCTACAAATACAGTTATACAAAACAAGGGTGGAAAGAGGCCGCTGTATGATATTTCCTGATTTTGACTAGTGCCCTGACAAGGTGAAATTGTTTTTGATGTTCTTTTGAGGCGCTTCCCTTTTCCAAGAGTCTCGTACATGAAGTTAGTGTTGTTTTCTACCTCATCTCCTTTCCAACGTGGTGGCAGGCTGAGGAGAGAGGTGGCTTTTGCGCCTTCGTGTTTCGTGAAATTGGACTGCCTCTCCCCATTATTGTAAACATCATCCCCGCCGACATGGCTGGCAGTTGCCGTGGTGTCGGACCTGGCTACCTTGGATACATCTGCTAAAACACATCCATTAAGCCCAAACTACTTTTGATTTACATGTTGAGATGTTTTAAAAGTGTCACATCCCGTGGCATTTGTCCAGACAGCTTGCCTGTGTCACACAAGACCCACCAGCTTCCAGCCTTTATTTGCTCTCTCTCTTCTTTTGTTCCCCATTCTCCATTCTTTCCTCAAAGGAAGAATTTTCTTTCATTGGTCACATGACACAGAATAATCTCTGCGGGCTGTGTAAACAATGCTCATCTCGCACTCTCCGCTTCTCTCACTTTCTCCATTCTCCCTCATTACCGCATAAGCACAACTTAATGACCTTATCGTCAATGCAGTTTCCTGTCACGCCTGCAATTAATTTGATTCCAGCTATAAATTATGGCAGATCTTTTCTTTCTTTTCCTCTTTTTTTGTCATAATGTAATTTATAATGATTAGTAAAAAAATGTATGTGACATCAGTATCGTGAAAGGACAACAAAATGCTCATTAACGACATAAAATTGTCCACAAGGCATTTGTTGGCTAAGGTCTTACCGTAATTAAACTTGTATCAACTAGTTCATAAAGAACAGACAATTAAAGCCCTCAGAATGGCTAAACAACAGGCCATATGTTTTTAGAACTGTGTGAAGCACAGCATTATAGATAAAAGCGATAATTAGCTGTTTTTGTTACATTAGTTATAGAAGTTATAGAATAACTATAGAATAGCAAAACAATGTTCTGAGTGTCATCAAAATTGCTTCTTAAGTTCTTAATAAATTTAAACGATGGTAATATACTCATCTCATACTTATACAGATTTCTTTGATAAATGTTCCACTCAGATCAAAGTTATGAAAAGAGAAATCTTTGCATCAACATGCATTATGGGATTTTTAAAAAGTATTGCTTGAGACAGTTTCTCTTTAAAATGTCTGATTGACAAGCTTGTCACATTTATAGTGGTTACATGCTTCATGTATCAATTAAAGACCTCAACCTGATTTTATCCAACTTACTAGACATTATATGCATTACATGACTGCCTTTAGAAACGCAGGAAGGCAATGTTTCATCTTCACATGGCAAAGATTTTATGAATCCAAGCGATTTCATAAAAGTCCCATTATATCTGAATTTACTGCTGCTATGGCTTACGATACAAATATCTCAGCAAGGTGTGCATGTCGCCACTGGCTATGCTTGTAAAGAATGAACTGGTAATATGTAGTGTGTGTGTGTGTGTGTGTGTGTTTGTGCGTGTGTGTGTGTGTGTGTGAATATGTTCTGAATGATAATATGACTTCCTTTATTTCCTGCTTGCACAGTAGGACTATATAAAAGACACTCATGAATGTATTATGTGTAATGGATTAGTTGAGTGTTTTTATGGACGTTTTGATTCTCACATATGTTAGCAAGCAAATTACTTAGTTTTCACAAAAATGCTCAGGGCAGATTGACACACCATGAGTATGTTACGATTCATTTATTAGAAGGATTTCTCAACGTTTTACCAGCTGCCAAAAATGAGTGGAGTGAAAGTGTCTGGCCTAAAAAAATACTATAAAAGTCATGGGTCATGTATTTAAGACAAAATGACTAGTTTTGAGTTTTTAAATTTGGTCATTATTTTATCATTTTCAATTGCCATTGTCCCGATGAGCGATATGTAAGGACCTCAGTGGCATTTCCTTTATTAGGTCATAAAGGCTTGTATGATATGACCGGTTAAAAGGCGTCACCTTAGATCTGAGCCCCCACACATCAGCAGAATCTCAGATACATTGCTAATGTTAAAGCTGAGCACCTTGACCCCATTATTATGAGAATTTTTTATGCACGGAGATAAAACTCATCTGAATGTGCGACAAATGCGCTAAGGGTGCATTTTATGCGACTTCTTCAATCAAAAGAATCTTAAATAATTTCTACGATAAAATGAGAATTATGCATCTTGAGCTGATTGAATATTACAGGTAATTGCACATCTCATCAAGCTCCCCAATGACTGTTCAGTTGATCTATTAACACAGTTTCCCAATCATTCTTCCAGCACTACACAGTATATCTGAGTATAGCTTTCTAGAAAAGAGGGTCAAGGACACTTTCATTCTGTCCACTTTTCATCCTCAGGTATTGAATCAGATTATCACATGATGATATGATAATACTGAAAACAATTAAACTGAAAACAAGTAAAATGTGCTGAGTTTGTAGGTAAATATTTGATCCAATTTATGTATGTCTGTTGCCTTTTCTCAACACTGTCTGGTTTGATGCTATGGGAAATACTTCCAGTGTAACCGGTGTCTGAATCTCACTAATCACACAACAGTGCTAGATGTGCATCAGGTGCACCTGCAAGTATAATAGGACACCCACCTGTAGAGCATGTCATCATTCTCTTTGTCTGAAGGAGAAAAAACAGGTGCCCAAATGCAATGATAGGATGCAATTGCAATGGGTCTGAATGCAATGATAGGATGTCCTACTTGTCTGTCAAACTATGCTCTTGCATACCAAACATTTTTCAATCATTAGTGTGCTTTATTGAGGGTGCTAATGTGATTTGGAGGAGGTGTGGCTTTGATGGGATTTTATTCTAGACTCTCCTAACCTGTCTACTCTACCTTTAGGTAACTTGATACTGTAATATATATGTATCAGGATCTTTAAATGCAACCGAAAATGACAATTCTGTCATTTATCCACCCTCATGCCAAACCTGTATTACTTTCTTTTTATGAAACAAAAATGATGTTAGTGACTGACAGACTCAATAAACTTTCAAATCTTCAAAATTCTCCTGAGGTCCAAATAAGAAAGGGAAATCACCTAGATTTTGAATGACATGAGGGTGACTTAAAAATGACAATGAATTTTCATACTTGAGTTAACTGTCTCTTTAAATCTGTGTTTATTTGTATTATTTTTTTTCTCGAGTTTTTGACTTCCTTCTATAATGAGACATCTTTTTGTATCAAACATGAATATGTCACTGTAGCAGCCCACGTTTCAAGGACTATTGAACTCTATTGGGGAGAAATTAGGTTTGGTTTTCAGCTTATGACAAACTATGGAGCCGCTGCACCTAATGACCCTTGTGATGTTCTTTTGAACGGGTCAATGACTAATAAGCAAATATCACACTTAGTATTCCGTCGCTCTCGTCTGTCACAATTAAGCTTTTTCCTCCTCTCCTCTTTTTGACTTGTTTTCCCAGAGAAATCTGATAATAACTAAGATTGTAAAATTAAGCTGTGTTAAGCTGTTCGGCAACTTTTCAGTGCTTCATGAACATCCACATAACTGTATATACGGTATGTATATGTATGCAAAATATAATACACAACATTCAATATTATACATTTAAATTTAATATGAAAACCTAAATTTAATTAGAAAACGTATACTATTAATAAGAAGAAAAATAATTGCATATAGATTTTTTATGTGTGCTTATACGAACAATTATAGTCTTTCAAATGATCTATGATTCTCTTTCTTTGGCTAAATAAGTGTATATGATACCATTCATCAAGTGCGGATGAGGGGCTGACATGTCTTTCCTCCTCCATTCATCATGATTATAGGGTGATCTGTCTCATTTTGTGTTTGAGAATGTGTGGCCAATGTTTTACCTGGTTCCTCTACTTACTCAGTGATTGACATGCTTATACATGGACGAAGGCTTTCTGCTTTTTTTTAAAGACATTTACGTTGAAAACAGACTATATATTTGCTTGAATTTTCTGAATTAAAAGTGAGATTTGTGTTGAGTAATGTTAGTCAATCTTTTGTGCTCAAATTCTCTGCTTGTCTGCTCACACACACACACACTCTTACATATCTAATTAAATGAGGACATTCCATAGACTTCTATAGTTTGTATTCACAGCTATTTATAATCAATATCATCTTGCCCCCCGATATATCCCTGATCCTAACACAAAACAAGGTTTCCATAATTCAGGCCAGAGCAGGCAAACGAGTGACCCCAATGCAGCCTTTATCCACTGCAGTGTCAAAAACACATTTCCAAACAGCATCCACTCTAACTCCTTTCAACACAGACGATCCATCGCCTGAGAATCTGAGACACACACAGAGATGGAACTCATCTCTCACTTTCTTCTCATCCGCCTCTATCTGCATTGCAAAATTAACTTCACTTTAATTCAAGCGTGCGGGGGCAGGCTGGAGGAGGTGGGATCAGGGGCTCGATGAAGAACCTCTACCAGTGCAAGAGTTCAAATCCGGTGTGTCTCTCAATTATATTTCCTTGTTTTCGCCCGTCCTTGAGAGGAAACCCTTGTGCTCAGCCACATTATTCTCATCCTGCAAAACAAATGACGCCGCAACACTCAATGTGCACACGCAGGCGTGTGTGTAAACGTAGACTGATATTTTCTGTCTGTTTGGCAAAAATGACTTTCTTTTTGATGTAAAGGCAATGCGTGTGTGGCTGCGTGGATGAGAGGATGTGAAATTGTCTAATGCTGATTGTGACTGTCAAATGCAGGCCGGGCCAATTATATCGCTGAATCTTTGTTAAGCACGCCTTGAAAATGTCTGACAGTATAATTAATCTTGCCATATGAACAAAGAGACCCTGCTCAATAGTATTGAGGATGCTTATTAAAAATACTAAACACCCTCTGCACACTTTGGAAAATGTGGGGTGGAGGGGCTTTTGAAATAGCAAGACGCAAGTCATTATCTTTTTGTTTAGTTTTTTATTTAATTCGGAGGTGAAATTGATATAGAGGGGGAGGGAGCTGTGATTCTGCAGAATGATGAAAAATGATGCTTGTGAATATGAGATATCATTTTGAAAATACAGCTGACGATATACTGCTTTAATTACAGTTTCAGTATGATAACACAAACAGAGTTTGTGGTGTTATTCACAATCCTTTAATTTATAAAATTTATAAATTAACAATATTACACTCATACCAATTGCACTGGGTAAAAATGACAACGGCTGGTGTAATTAAAACAGATATATGATGCTGGCTGCCAAAGTGTTAATAAATCTCAGTATTTTCTCTCTTATGTTCTGCAGTACTCATTTCTGTGACACTACAGAACTACTGTAAAGTCAGCTAAATAACCTTATTACAGACATTCCAGATTTATGCCTTTATCAATAAAGAGCCAAAAAAATGAACAGTCACAGATGAGGGATGATTTTACCAACCGGGCAAAGGTTACATATTAGCAATGTGATGTAGTGTAACCTAGAACAGTGTGTGAATTATTTAATAGGGAGGGTGTTAATTAATTACCATGAATTAACAAACATACACACACACACACACACATATTAACACACATATATATAAAATATATATAATTTTTTTTTAACATTACCTAAATCCAAAGCATTACCTAAAGCAGATGGTTCCTCTTCTTTTCATGGTTCACAAGCCAAAGCTGCCCTGGCCAATAGACCCAATCAGAACCTCCTCAGTACCTCTGCCGGTCTGATGCAAGCATACCGCGGGGTGAGATCAAGGGGGCAAGAACGGTGCCACAGAGGTGGAGATGCCTAATTTAGTAGAAGCACCATTTCACGAGCTACAAGCCAGATCAGCCTTGTAACCACAAAATCATTTTAATATATTCCCAGCGCTACTTGTGAATATTAATTTTAAAAATTAATTATTAATTTTGCCCCTGGCATGGCAAGATATACTCATTTTAATTTGTGTACCATACTCCCCTACAATTAAAAAATAATTGATGTCCATATATATTGACAGCCATTGTGATCGCTTTTAATGTTGGTGTCAACGCAGGCAGTAGAGAGATTCTGCCGTCCTTTCAGGTTCATTTAGTCTTCTCTGCTTTTGAGATCCATCCCACCAGTTATGACATACAGAGACAAAAAATGACCTTGATGCTGATAATTAGGAAGGCACACACTCTAATCTGAAGGACGTTGGGTTAATGGATCGCAAATACACTGAAGGTTCTGTTTATCCATCTATTCTTGCGGGTCTTATTGTTGCACCCAGAAACATCATATGCATCATTTTCAGGAGGGTGGGGGGGTGATTCTGGCTCATTTGGTGCCCTGTGAGAAGATAAGACCAAAGGCCTACTGGTGAAAGATGTGTTAGTCTAGTTGTAAAATTGTGATTGCTATGCAAATATTTTAAATAAACCAAGCAAAACAACCAAGCAACCAAGCATTAGTATATTATGCAAATGCATGATTTTTTAAAGATAATCGTGCAACCAACAGTAAATAATTAAACCCAGAGAAAAAAAAATATTTCTCATAGGTTGCTCTTTCATAGCTCAGGTGAGTAGATGGTGATCTCAACTGTCTTTCGTTTAGTATTAACTTTGTCTCAGATGTTTCTCCTGAGACTGCTTAGAAGGAATAAAGATAAAAACAAATGAGACAATCGTTAAAATACATTGAGTATGGAGCTGTAAAATTAGTTAAAATAATCTGTAGCTAAAATAATCTGGATTTTGGTAAATTTAGTGGGTAAAGTTTGAGTTTCAACTGAAAGCTTCTTTTAAAACTCTTTTTTCTGGGATTTCTGGATCTTTTTTTGAGAAGAAATCTGAGACACAGGAGACCTAGGCAAACATTTTCATTTGCAAACATTTCCAATCAAACATTTCAATTTGTAAAAGTTGCATTTAAACGTATAGTGGTATACCATTACCAATAGTGGTGTAAGAACAACATGTAGACATCTGTGCTATATGTGTGTGTAATTTTGTGTGATTTGCAGGGCACGTGTGTTTCTCTCTATCTGACTCGCTTTCCCCCTTTCCTTTTCTCCTTCTCTCTTTCTGCATGGGGAGGTGGCAGATGGATGTGTGAGAAGCAGGAAATCTGCTTCTGTCCGTGTCAGTTCTGCTCTACAGAGCACTGATAACTGAATAATAATCCCTCTGTCTCTCTCTCTCTTCCCTCTGCACCCCTCCCTCTTTCTTCTCGTTCCCTTCTCTATTCTCTTTTACTGTATCACATCTCACTAGTTCATATTAAACTTTCTATATCAGCTTTCCCTATCCTCTGTGTTAAAGGGATCCTGTCATCACTTCCCCTCACACAGCTACAAACTGACCAGCAGCAGCAGACACACAGCGCAGAACTGTCTGCAAAAGAAATGAGCAAAAAAACATCACGCTGTTGTTTTCTCACTAAACTGATGGATCAATCATCCAAGATTAGACAATAAAAAACAACTGAAGAAAAAGGTGAATTATATGAAGGCAAGCAACATAGAGGAGTCTGGGGCCGGTTGTTACATAGGAAAGTCATCACAAGGGCTATATGACAGCAACTATAAGATATTGAGTCAAAATACTTTATTTTTTCTAGCAGTGATTTTGTATGTTTGTTTCAGCAACACGGTATAAGATCCTCATGAATATGAGAATTATTTGTGACTTTTGTCAATCAAACTACATTTTCAGTATAATACTTTTGTTATAGTTGTTGGGGAAACAAATCTATGGCATGGATAGAAAGTTAATGAAACAGAACATAGACTTTTACTTGATTATTACAGATTCTCAGTATGAAAAGCAGAGGCCATTGAATCCTTCACATTTGCATGGCTGATAGCTAATGGGAAAATGCAGCAGTATTCTGCTATGCTCTACTGCTTTACTATGACATTCAATAAATTATTTTGCAGAGGAGTCAAAAACATAAGGTCATTTATAACATACGCCTATCAAAATACAACAAAAAATGAGAAATCCTATTCTAATAGAGTAGCCACAAGATCTCAGCATTTAATATTTCATGTGCGCTGAGTTTTTGTGCAATTGACCAACGTGACACTCCTAAGTGTATAAATGGGTAGCTTTATGATGATAAGATCACCGGCTATTAAGATATTTATGTGACACGCTCGGTGATGGATCCAGGCCTTCCTCACGCCTCAGTGGGCCGGTGAGGATCAAGCACAAATTCACCAAATGGGCTCGTTAAATGGAGAGGAAATTTAATAAATTGGTGTGTCTGCTCTCAAAGTCATGAGGAGGAAATCAAACATTTTGAGACTGATAAAGCCATACTAAGAATACTCAAAATATGTCTTTCTTCTGACAAACCAAAATCTAAAATCTGGCATGTGTATGGTAGGGAGGAAGTTGTAAGATTTAATGTAGCATTGGTAATGAATTAATACACAATGTACTCATCATGGCCACATATATGTGCATGTAATGTTGATTTGGTTTATTGATTAGATGAGCTTATATTTCTTATAAAGTCTTATGCTACTTGTTTAGGAAAGTAAAAATGTGGTTTATCTGAAGTGGTCCTCTGGTAAATTCGGTTAGCTATGTGTTTGCTATGTGTGGCAGCTGAGCTTTGCGTTTGATTGGATGTTTATCAGACACATGGTTCTCTTTAAGCTCACACATTTGACGTGTTGTCTGAACTGTTTCAGAAGTCTCTCGCGGTCGAGTCACTCTGTTAATCAGCTCTGTCATGACTAATGCCACGGCTCCTCTCGACATGATGTGTGTTTACACCACTCATACGCTTGTTGTCATGGTGAGCGTAACCCAAGGTAATTAGCCTAATGGTGCTAATGAGGGAGCTGACATGAAAAAGCCAGTGTTAGGACAGCATCTGATCGACAGCATTACAGATTTACACACACAGACACACTTATGTGTACACACACACGCACACACACGCACACAAACACACACAAACATGCACACACATACACACACAGCAACAACTTAGGCAGCACGAAAAGCTGCCTCAACACAATACTGACCTAAATTGCAAACATTACACAAATTGAAAGCAAGTATCTTGTGTTTTGAGGGATTCTGAGAAATCAGCATTTAATTAACAGGTTCCATTTCATTTATGACACAGGGATCTTTAGCACACCTTACTATTTCTAAAAAGAGTTTTAAACATGATGTAGCTGATGAATTTGCAATGAATCACTAAATATAGATTATCCTTCTTATTACAAGACTGCTTATCAAGTAAATACATTGATTTAAATTCAAATTAAATTATATGAGAGAAAGAAGCCACAGAACCGTTCATCTAGCACTGATATGTAGTTTCCACAGTCACTTCACAAAAATTTATGAACACAAAATGCAGTGACCAACCAGAATCAAGTGTTCCAAAAATACAAGTTTTATATATTATATATTTATTTCAGGCTAGATAAATATGAATGACTAGACATAGTTGTCACTGGAGTGTGTGTGGATTGTAGTTACACACCTCACACTGTCTGAGCACCATCTGTGGGCAGTGAGCTCAGCTATCACAGTAGCATACACATCTAAAGAGCGTGAAGTTGTATGTGCAACTGAAACCAAAAAACTAAAAGTAACTGTTTGAGCAGATGAAAACTCATGACACAAGCCGTACCCTCAAGTTCATCTGTCAGCATGCATGGATATCTTCAAAACAGCCTCTTCCCTCTCTCTCTCTTTCTCTCACTCTCACTATCTCAGTCTCCCTCCACCTCTTGTTCCTTTTCTATCTAAAAGGAGACTGTGTGTACTCTATATTTATTATCCTGGGTGGCGCAGTTGATAGATGGGCTACCTGCACAATTACAAGGCCACAACATTACCTTTTCTTAGCTGATAGGGTGAGGAACACACTCTCTAGCCCTCTCCCACCATCTCTCTCTCTTTCTCTCTCTTCTCAGAAAGACTGATATTATATTATGAAGCCATCTCCTATTCTGGACAAGAAGTACAATCCAGGCCTAATAACAAAGAAACCCCTACAGTACATATGACATAGACACTGTAACATATTCCTCAAAACACACAATATTCCCTTATGTAAAAATCAAGTGTTTGCTTTATGCATTTTGTAGATGTAGAGCATAATGGCCTTTTCCTTTCAGACCGCAATTTCGAATCCATTTGCAATATGCAGGAAGTATCATCAAAGCTCAATATAAATATATAACACAATATAAAAGTAAAGAAAGAGGGGGGAGAGTTTGAATACCGCTTTCATAATGTTGTCAAATGCACAGGAAAGTTGCAAAATGGCCACTGGTGTATTTATGTGCAATGCATAACACTGACACAGGCACAGAGTGTCATATTAAAGGGGTTTCTTTGTGGCCCCTATAATGTTAAGGCAGCCAAAGTCAGGACATTTCTCTTTATTCTGCTGAGGTTTGTGAAAGGAGAGATTGAGAGGAGGCACATGATGCAGGTGTTCTGAGGTGGACATCTTGAAGTGTGATGTTGAGGTATGTTCCTGTTCGGGCAGGGGAGGCATCGACATATAAAATGGTTGTAAATTTGCATTAGGCTCAATCCATCATAGGTGAGAGGAGAGAGAGTGGGGACAGCGAGCGAGAAACTGTGTTGTACGCTGTGGAGCAGGCAGCCTCTGACAGATTCCTCTTTAAGTGACTGTGAATGCAACAATTCCACAAATAATTTGTCAAGCGCTGCAGCTGAACTAGCTCTGAACCCTCTCCCTCTCTCTTATTCTCTCTCTCTCTCTCTCTCTCTCTTTCTCTCTCTCTCAGGGCCATAGTTATAGAGTTGCAATCTATTATGGGACAATCACACCCCCAACCCCCCCATGTTGGAAAAAGGAAAATTTCACATAAACATACGCATGTAATCATACGGCACACTCAGTATTTTCAGAAATGCCACCCACATAATGTATAGTTTAAAAGATATTTACTTATTTAATATATCATTAAACATTTAAATATTAAATTAATAATTGTATTTAATTATTTTATGTTATGGACCATAAAAGAAACTTCTTAGAATGCTCTAATTTACCTTCAAGCTACAATGTATCCAGTCATTGTTATGTGATCAATAGATTAAAACTTTGATTACAAACTTGATTTACAATCTGATAAATACCAATTCTTGACATTCTAATATTGTTGCTTGGTTATTAGAACTTTATTCAAGAGTTTTTTAATTCTATAACATTTTTGAAACATTCCACTAACAACTTAAGAGAAATGTTTTGGATATATGAAATAGAGTGTAAGTTACAAAAAAATGTACTATAGTTAATACAAAACCTTTTGAGAACTTTTTGAGAACCTTAACCAACATTCTGAGAATGTTTCCTGTTAGCTGGGATGTGGCCGGTTGCCAAATCATATCAAATACCAAGTCATGAACTGAAAAAGGGCCAATTTCTCAAATTCTAAACATTTCTAAATGTTTCGTAGACAAAATCATCCAATTATATACTTACAATATGACTTTAATTAATAACATCACAATTTTTATAAAATAATGAGAAATTCTAGAGTTTACATGTATGAACAGTGAGCAGTAAGTTTTGGGTTGTGGTCTGTGATGCAGACATTGTGATTGCTTAAAGCACTTGGTTTGTAAACTTTATTATAACAGGCCCACATTATGAGATCCAATGAGCTGTTTGGGCTGATGGTCAACAGAAACTTGGCAGCACTTGATAGCATTTTTGTATTTATGAGCTAATTCTACTGGGCACTTGTGTTACTTTATACTAATGCAGCATGTGCTGTCTCTCAGTCATGGGGTGACTTTAATTTGAAGGAGTTAGAAAGTGGCTTGTTTACTTGTAATTGAACATGCAAGAGAAGAGTTTGATGAATTAAAGACTCTGTATCTTTCACAATTTTGTAAGAAAAAAATAGAAGCCAAATCAAATTCAAGACAAGTCAAGTGAGTTTATGTTCTCTGTTACAAAACCTAGTAAGCTGCCTGTGGAGGAAAGCATTTAAGGAATCATAGACTTTAAGACTAAATCTGTAGGCATGTTATTGTAAATGCTGCCTTTTAAAAGCATCACTTTGGCTGAATACTGCAGCATTGCAGTGCAGTATCTTTGCACAGAAATCAATCCCAGAATGCACCACAACATGCTCTGTGAATATATATGGTCGATGGCATATTTGTTGATTGTAAGTAATATGTACTGTATATTTTATTTCATAGTAAAAAAGTAACTATAAAACAAAAAAGATAATTAAAAGATTAAATTGTAGTTGCACAACTGCCTCAACCCCCCATTTAGTGCAATATTTGCCTGTAAAAGTAAAACACACAGTTTATTGAGAGTTCCTTTCTGCTATTTAATCTCAAATTAGGAATTTAATACTGTTATAAGATTGAAATTCATAACACATAGCATGTGTTCTATGGGACAGGGGCCTAATATTATATGTATCCAGCACAGAAACAACTTCACTGTAGTTTTCACACAATAATGACCCCAGAGCTGGTCATCAATAGTGTCATTTATCAAAAACAGGCTGTGAGCGTGGTGAAGGATGTCTCTTATCTTTTCCTGTCAGCAGGGACATTAGTCATGGGAAAGTTTGGCTCCAGTCTAGGTGAAGGGGGTCCTTGTTGTCATTTAAAATTGCTAATCAATCACCAGATCAGGTGCCTCTGTTGACCAGATTACAGAGAGGGGAGCTACTAACACACAGGGCCATTTGCGGTGGCTTTGGCCCATGCAGATGAGTCCGCATGAGTGCTTTAACATTGTTGATCACACGATGAGAAATGGGATGAAGGGTAAGCGGAAATAAGAGAGAGGGGAGGAAAGGAGCCTTAAGCAATGACTTCTGAGAGGGCAAACAGAAAAGGAAAAAAATGCTCATTCATCATTATTGTCATGGGCTTTCCCAAATGATAACAATTTGTCTTCATCCTATTTTTAGACAATGAGACACAATAGCCATTTGGCCAGATGGGATTGCAACACACCATTGCAATATGTTACCGTTTCTTTTGATGTTTGTTGCTTTGTTTAATTTAATAATTTTTGATGTTTCAATGGCATTACAATAAAGCCTCATGTTATACATTCATAAAGGTAGAAGGTAAAAAACCAAGACATCAGAAATGACAAAAGATTTGAACCAAAGAAGCATAAACAGCACCTAATGTTACTAATGAACAGGGTCTGCTACATATAAATAGACTGACACAATGAGACAGACTGGCACTTTTCAAAAAGCAGGTGGCCGGTACGTGTCCCGGGTCCCTCTAATGGGAAAGAGGAGGTCAAAGTTGTGACTGAGAAGGATGAAGACAAATGGTAGCAGAGAGAATGTATAGAAGTGGTATAATTGACATCTAACGTATGTGCTGACCCTCTGACTCCTGGGGTTACTGCAGGCCACCGAATTAAAGGCCAGCATTAGTGTATACAACAGGGAGATTCAGATTGAAAGAACTGAAAATCAATGCACAGACATTGTGCGGGTAGTTGAAGTTAATTTGGATTATGATCCAAACTATTATGATCCAGATTTTTCTAAACGAGTGTTTACTGGTGAATGGAACACTAAAACAGCAAAAAGTTCATATGAAAATGACACATCTTTAGTAAACATCTTTCAGATCCCTTTAAAAGAAACCAAATGCTCTACTATTGAGTTTTACAGTGTTGGTGTACAAGTAACTTGTGTTATGCAATCCTATACAGTTTTGTTACTCTTATTTAAATAATTTACTGCCAAATCTGTTTAAAACCTCTCCCTTTGATAAACTAAAATAAATCTGTGTTTCGGTAGAATCTAACTTTCTGTGACAAAAAATAATATATCTGTCAACCGTTACTGTAATGTACCCAACACTACAACTCTGTGATATTTGTTGAACTAAAAATCTTGTCTTCAATTCTAAGCAAATATCAGTGTAAATATGACATTTGCAGGCATTGTAGTGGCGCTGTGCCTTTCTTTCTGTATTTCTGCCCTTCTCTTCACACTCCTGGGAGATTCTGTTTACATGAACCTGGTAAATCCTTACTGTGTTTCATGCAAATTTTCCCCAGATTCCTGTTTGAAAAGCTGGCAGGAACTGCTGTCTCTAAACAGTGTTTAAAAACAGATTACTGCATAATTGCTTGTGTAAGGCCCCTCTAATCCCATCTCCTGTTCAAATCCACCATGTCACCACCTCCAATCACAGAGGGCATATATATGATTCACATTTAAATACCTTCATTTTCCTGTCAATCTTTCGCTCTGTCTGCAGACTTTGTAAAGATGTGATCAAATGCTTATGCAACAATGTGGCTTATAATAAATTACATGAATGAAATCAAAGAGAGAGAGAGAGAGAGAGAAAGAGGTCAGTCTTTGGCTCGCCGGATGCAATTAAACAAACGCAGAGATGCAGATGAAGTGCCAGTGAAAAGGAAATGACTGCACTTTAGACCTCCCTTAGAGAAAATAAAGAGAGAGAAAAAAACTTTTAAGTGAGGAGCTAATGTCTTTGATGTCTGTTTTTGCATTTGCTTATGACTGCAGCTTTAGCCTTGGGCTCTGATCACAAGTAATGAACAAAAGACTTTAGCCGGTCAATGCAAATAACAAAGACCCTTTTTTGATGCTGCGTAAATCAACACCCTGCAAAATTAAGATTTTATTAAAAATAGCATTTTGTGTTTTACTGTAGAGGGTGACACTAACTGTGCCAAGGTTTTGGATTCAATTTTTGGGGAACACATGAATTGATCAATTGTATACTGTAAGCACTGTAAATCGCTTTAGATTAGCGCATCCACAAAATGCAAAAATTAAATTTTTGTTACTTCTTATAAAATGACCTAATTTGCATCATGTGTGAATGTCTCAGGAATCTTCTTTTACAATAAATAAATAAAGTCTAAATAAACTGAGCCCAGGTGTCCTTAACCAGCTGCAAATCCATCCCTTTTTAGGGGGTGGGTGTCACTTGTTAGACCCCTCCACTCCAACTACCCAGAATGCTTTGCTGTATTGGCTAACTGAGTGATAATTTATCATGTACCTACTGGGTTTCACTATTCTAGAGATGAGCAAGGAGCTCTTAAGACACCATTGATTTTTATTTGATTAAATGTCCGCTCATTCGCAACAAATTAGCGTAAGTTTAATCAAATCAAAATCGATAACTACTTAATAAAACAGCCCCATTCACCGTCAAATTGAAACTCAAGATGGTTTAAGAACAAACACTGGATGTAGTTAGAATGTGGTAATGTGTCTACAAAGGGATTGGAAAAAGCAATGCAATTTAAACTGTATTACTAAGAGACAATAAACACCAATAAGAGTTTTGCACTATTTCTTGGACTACCCCTGGAAAAAAACAATGTTGTGTTTGACAGGCCTTTTCCATCTTAAACCCATTTCAACTATCATTCATTTTTATTGGCCATCTGCAAAAAGGCCTCTTTGAAAATAAAGCACTATTTCTGACAGACTGAACAAGCTTTAACATTTACAGTTTTCTCTTCAGAGAAGACGCTTGTTTAAAAAACATGTTGCTACTGCGTTTTCATGTGCCGTTTAAGCTTTTGACTGTATTTAATCCTATTACTTCTCCTGCTTTTCCCCCTTTGGAACACACAACATTAAGTCCCTTTGGTAAACTTACAAATATGTGACTGTTGTGTTCAAAGTCAAGGATCTGTGCATCGAAACCCCTTGATAGTCCCTGGCAGTTCCTGAGACAAATCTGACCTAGATCTATCTGTGGCTCCTAACAGAGAGGTCTTAAGACTGGCCTGTCCTAGTCACTATGCCCACCATCTCTACAGTGCCTGAGGGCAGGCCTGAAGGAGAGAAAGATCCACAAGTCCTCTGGGGCTTAAAGTAATAGTCTCGGTCTGAGCAAGGGCATTTATGAAAGGTTATGGGAGGAAGGGGGGACACTGATAGACAAATAATCTTAATTCTAAAAGTACTGTTGAAGTTTCCTAGATGTCAGTAAAACTAAATAGTTTGTTTAAAAGCAAAATGTGACTATTTCAAATAATTAAAATAATGCAAAAATGCTGCCCATGAATGCAGAAGTTAAAGGTGAGATTTTTATGACATTAATTCCACACTAATCGATAGAAAATAGCAACTAGCGAGTTCAAAACCACATTTTGATCTATAATTACTGATAATTCCATAAAATACTGTAACTAGTAAGTGCTCTAACATCCAGTCTTTTACTCTGAAACCTCCTCTCTCACTCTGTTGATTCATCTGCAAAGCTACATCTATCTCTACCAATACATTATCACATCAGATTAGGCACTCTTAAACCTATTTTCCACCTAGTGGCTGGTAAACACAATTTATCTTAATCCTGCAGTTTTAACAAAGGTTGTCCTCAAAATAATGAATGCTGAATGTAATTAATTAAAGACACACTGCAAAACTCTTAAAACAGAAAAGGGTTTTATTGACCTCACAATCGACAGCGACAGATATAATGCTTTATAATTTAATTTTCACTGGAGCCCATTTTTTGGATTTACTGTGTTATCTTCTATTTCTGTTTATCACACTACATTAGCCATTTGTTGGTGGACACTGCATTTAATCTAATTTAAATGAGCAACACTAGCCTTTAATTTTAAAAGACAAGGCCATCTTTTAATGCCGGCCTTCATTTTTTTCTTACTGTAAAATACAAAATACAACTTCCTCTCTTTCCCTCTCACACGCTTTCCGTGGCTCAACTTGTCAGTCAAAACATGAAGCTTGCATGCTGGCATAAATTGTTCAAAGTAGTTTTAGGTGAAAAGGAACAGAGATGGGAAGCCAATGTGGATAATTTTCCCGCTCTCTACAAAAGCCAACCTCAATTTGCGTCAAACGGGGGTTAAAAGACCCTGGGATTAAAGCAATAAAGTGGCTGCTGTCAGCCCTGAATTCCCCTCCAATGCTTAAGTGCCAAACTAAAGTTGTTCAATATCATCTCACATTAGATCATTTCATCGCGAGGTGACGTGAACGCATCACGAGCCTTGACAGGTCCGATTCCTGCTGAAGAATTCATCCCTGTCTGGCACAATCAAACCCGACTATCCTCCGCTCCCATCCAGAATGGAAAATCCAATCTGATTGTGCCGAAGCGCAGTTGGAACACACATCAGGGGAAGATGTGAGATTCCCATCCGTTGATGAAAACTGAAAAATTTGGAAAATGGAATTTGATAGGGGTTCAACGGAAGCACCCGGCATGTTCACCTGCGTCTTGACACTCTCCCTTTGAGACAGTGTTAATGGAGTGCTCATATACACTGACTTGGAAGGAATAATACGCTCGGACAGGGGGTAGGAGGGGTTGTTATCTCAAAATTGGAGTCTGAAAGGATGTTTATTTTTATCGTTTTCTCACAAAATATCTTGCTGTGGCTGTCTTTCCACCCACTCTTTTCTCTTGCAGACACACATTTCTCATTCACAACGAAAGCAAAGCCATTCAGACAGCTGGAGTCTGCGAACTGCCCGGCCGACAGCCAAATGCCTCGGAATAAATAAAGACTGCCGCAGGCTGGAGGGAGAGTGACTGACAGCCGACAAGGCCTCAGCCAGCTTGCTGTCACCTACAAATCCCCTGCAAAGACACACACTCACACATACACTTTCATCCTGTCCTCGTTCCTTTACTGGAAGGTTTCTATGCCTTATCACTCAAGGGTCTGCTAAATCACTAGCCAAGTTTGGACTGATAAGCCCTGCTCCTCACTGCCTTCCCCTGTCCATTTTACTTGGGGAGAGAGAGACAGGTCCCCTGGATAAACACTGCTTGTCCCCTCTCCAACATGTGTCTGTCTCAATGACATGTATGCCCAGTGGGTTCTAAAGCACAGTGCCCTTTGAATTAGGGGACATAAGTGATACACTGATAAACTGACACTCTGAATGCCAGAGGAGTGAACAGAAAAAAGGAGCCTTTTAAACTGTAAGCAGTGTGTACACACACACACATGCACACAAACAAGTACACACAGGAAGCAGGTAGTGAATCAGGCCCAAAATATATATATTCTGTCAAATTACAAGTGCACATTGGTATTTAGCAATGCCTGTAACTCTTTTCTGCTCTTATTTCTCTCTCTCTCCCCACACACGCCATGAAATCCACCATCTCCCTAATGAGACAAGATGTCGCGAGTGATGGGCCGCGTCGCAGTGAGTTTGGCGGATCTCAGAGAGCGAATTTCCAACTTGAAAGTAAATGGCAAAACACTTGCTGGATATATTCACCACTGTATCAGTAAAATACGACAGCTAAAGGAAGACAGAGTGCACACACAAAATATCACTGTATCTTCCTGTTTTCAGCATCAGTTGCACTGATTGTACTTAATTGACATTCTTCAAATGATTTTGGACAGTATATATGTTTTTGCTAACTGGCGAACATTAACATTAACGCGTCAAGATCCAAGTCTTTCTCCCATCTTACATGTGTTTATTTGAGGAAGCCACTGGTTATAAAAGGAATTTTAGGAAAGAGTTGCAAAACACCACCATTGTCACTATTCTGTATATGACTACATGCTTTGACATTATTGAGAAGATTTTCCCAGTAAACAAGGAGGCCGAAATCTGGATATGTTTTTTTGGAGCAGTTCTCTCTAATCCTCTAATTCCACGATCCTGAAACATTCCTACACCTTACAGCATCAAACAATAGCGCATGCTGCTAGCAACACCAAGGTCATGGGTTCAATACTCAGGGAATGCTGATAGCAATGTGTACCCTGAATGCAATGTCAGTCGCTTTGAATTAAAGTCTCTCCATACATGTAGATGCAAACCTCACAGACCAGAGAATGTATATGCAGCACCGTTGCATTGATCTCTATAAGATCTCTATAAGAAAGCTACCTCACAGATTACAGTACAATAATGAGGTAGAGGTAATGAGGATCTTTAAAGCAACACACTAAATCCAATCAAATACAATGCTAATCTCACTGATACGTGGCAAATTAAAACTATCACTGGAACACCTTTAATTGTTGATTCCTCCCTTTGAAATACTCCTCAAACTGACAGTCTACAAGCTTCATTCCCAGGTCTGCTTCATTCTGATCTATCTTCTCTTCCTCCATAACATTCTTATTTCACATTGAACTTCAGTCTCTCTGGGAGTCATTTGGATTTTGTTAAACACCTTATAATATTCCTGCACTCACAGATGCTCAAAAGCCAATCAAATGACCTGCTGATATTCTTAGAAAGAAGATATCAGTAGCTATAATGGAATGTTTTTCAGATGCTATACTGTGCGATGTGACTGTCTATAGCTCTGGGCAATAGGAGTGTATTGCTTAAAAAGTGTTATCTGAGCGGATTGCTACTGATGCTACAGAAAGAAACAGAGATGGTCTTATCCTTTCTCTCCTGTTTCTTTACATTTCCATTCTATCGTTCCGGGAGGGCAAAGATCTCTTTCAAGGTCTTTCTATTTTCTCTCCTCCTGTGATATGAATGAGTAAAAGGGAAATAAAACAACAGAAGGAGATTATTTAAAAACACCAGATGTGTTATTTCTCAAAGCGATTTTATGCCTCTGAAATGTGTTTAAAAAAGAAACAGATATCCAAATTTTAATTACGATTATTCAAACAGGCAGTAATGGATCTGAACAATTATCTAATCTCCCAATTAGATATTTTTTATAATATAATAATATTACTAGATATATTCATATTATAATATTAGATATTATTTCTTTTTTTCTTTGCGTCTTAGTTAAACTTATCAAGGTGTTTTGAAAGGACATGTGAGAACTGTAGTCTGTCCACAGGTTACCCTCCACAAGACATATATTAAAAAGGTACTGAACAATCTAAGTGACCTGCACTAAACTTAATGTTTTATCACCCACTAAAGGTTAACCATTCTGCTGAATTAACCTTCCTGTTTCAATAACTAATCTTCTACATCTATATTTTAGAAATCTACTTCTTATTGAGGGGAGACTATCACTCAAATGTTTTAGCTTGTCCCTTCATATGCCTGTGGAAATTCCATTATGTTAATCAAATGTTAAACCTTGTGTAATTTGATATATAATATCTACATAAGCAAAAAAAGTTATCATAAGTAATATCATTGCATACAAAACAAGGTTGGGATGTAACGGTACTTTTAATGGATCCACAAATATTGCACAAAACAGATTATTTGTCACAACTGCATACAAACCTTTTGTCCATAATCCTAAACACTAAAAATGACAAAGTACTAAGACTAAAATGATATTGAAAAGTTTAAACAAATGTTAAAACAGACATAGATGGTGTAGGTGGGAAAAAACACTCAAAGCCTATTAAAACAATTATTATATGAAAATATCCTATTTTAAAATACTTTGCAAGAATGATTTTAACTGTTGGCTTCCTGCTTCTTGTATATGGGCAGCCTGTGAACCTGCAAAATGACTGACAAACAAGAAGTCACTCAATTACATAAGAAAATCACATTTAAGTCAAATCTATAAGAGCCTTAAAACGTGGACACGAGTGTATTTGCAACGGGCTCCAAACATCTGTGTGCAGAATCATGAGAAATGGCTTTAGCTTGATACAATCCTGCTAGTTTTGCTTATTACACGGCAACCCTGAAATGACAAATGTTTGTGTCTTATCACCAATGAATATAGATTCCTGCTGAGCAAAACACAATATCTTATAGTTGCAGAAGGAGAGAAAGAATTGAAAGATAACATCTGCATAGATGTTGTTCAATTACTCCAAAGCAGTGTGCTGCTGTTTAGAGCACTGTACAGTTGAACACCTTTATAATACATCATTCACAGCACAATCAGTTTATGTGACATAAGCATGTCTCTTGTAAACATGCATTGGTGCTTCTCACCCGCAACAGAGAGGCAGAGACAGACACACAACTGGCATGCTGTAGACAGAGACCCGGCCTGACCTAACATCAACGTTTTGCCTGCAATGTATTGATTGTCCTACAAGAGCAACTGTGGCAAATCAAGCCATAATTCACATATTCTTTCATTTTTCATTCACATGCAAAGGTAACATTTGGTTTTAGAATGGATTCTTTTCTCTATTATTTTAGGTCCCACTTCTCATCATGCAGATATATAGGTTAATGTCTTTGTGGCATTTCACCAAAAGGCCAGACTGAATGGTCCCTCCTGCCACATGAATAATTGAAACCAAAACTGATTGTTAAAGCGTGCCGGTCACGGGTTTGAGGAGAAACAGAGGATGAGATGGGGAGGTGGACAACATGCAGCAGAAACAAGACTGAATCCAAAATTATATGATCATGAAATATTGCTAATTAAAAAATGTAGCTATTGTGTAGTAAATTTTCTTTATGTCTGGACAGACACTGTGATGTATTATACCGACATATGGACTGCGTCTAAAATGCAATGTAGGAATATACAAATCTTTAAAATTCATTAATACTTTTGTGGTCATTCCCTTCCCATCTCATCCTCATTGCTCTTTCACACGCCCTGGCACACGCGGTCCACTCTGCGTCCATCTTCTGTTGACGCTAATGTAAAGCAGTGACTCCTAATGATTGGTTCCTCTTGATAAATAATGTATTCAGCACACCATAAACATGATAAATTATGTTCAGACTGTGTGTGCTTCATTATACATGAGGCAGCACTTATAAATGACATTAAAGGCTTAATAAATTGGGTATTGATGAATAATTGACTGCTTGGGCATGTCCTGCTGAAGGCCTGCGGTTAGTCTACCGGTTGGTCGCTGTGGGCATGTTTTTTGAAGATTAGGAGACATTACTGGAATGATGTGCTAATGTTATCAGCGGCACGCTGTTTGTCAGACAGAGGGATGTGTTCTGTGATGACAGCTGTGTTTAGATGTGCCGTATGCGCACTGCTGACTGGCACTGCGCATCAGTCTCAAGTGTGCATGAGCTTCACATCACATTTGCAAGGCTGATATTATGTGTAGGGAGTCACGGTCAGGATACAGCACTGTGTGTGTGTGTGTGTGTGTGTGTTTGTTTTTGGGCATAGAAGGACAGATTTCAAGACATTTCACAGAGCAATGAGGACCCTCTAGTATAGGAGGACAGTTGGCTGTCCTCATAAAAATAAACCTTATAAAACCTTTTCTCAGCATGTTTTAATACCCAGAAAGTGGTTTTCTAAAAAGTCTTTGAATACCAAAAACCTGACATGTGTTGTATATGTGTGTGTCCGCCACTGCCCCCTATCTGTTGTCGTGCTCCCTGCATGCAGCGACACACAGGCGCGGGAAATTATACGCAAGCGCGGG
>JAZGTK010000831.1:0-27011 GCA_036877625.1 Ambastaia sidthimunki
TATATATACACACGCATTGGCTGTTTTTACACAGTCTTTTAAATATTCAGCAGTAACCTTCTTGAACTGTTTCACTATCAGCTTATATTTAATAAATATAGAGACACAATTTTTATTAGTAATGAAGTAAAAGTGACATGTTTTTGTCAGATATGGTAAACCATGCCCGAAATGTGACCTCTGCATTTAACACATCACTGGTGAGGAGTGAACACACACTGCAAGTCATGAACACACACACACCCAGAGCAGAGAGGCAGCTCTCACTGCAGCACCCAGGGAGCAATCAGGGGTTAGGTGCCTTGCTCAAGGGCACTTAAGTTGCTACCTGGCGGCACTGGAATCGAACCAGCAACCTTTTGATTACAAGCCGGACTCACTAACCAGTAGGCCACAACTGCCCTAAAGTTGTGTAATACTGAAAGCTTAAAACTCACCGAGCTATACTGCAGTTTGTCACAGCTGGTACCAGTCTCCTCCTACCCTCGTCTGATGTGTTATATTTCCTGAGGTCCAGCTCATCCAACACCTCCTCTGACATCTGAAGCATGTAGGCTATTGCCGAGCAATGAGCAGGAGAGAGTCTTTTCTTTAAATGTTGGTCTGATTTTAGAAAATTGTGAAGCTCGCTGTACAGAGCCTGATCATTTACTTCAAGCAGACAAAGAAACAAACTGATTGATCTGTCTGTTGAGAGGTAACCAGCATTATTTATTTTGTGTTTAATGTCCTCTATGGTTTGCTTGATGCTGTCAGAACTTTTCTGTAGGTGTGTAAGCAGACCATGTAAAAGTCTCTGGTTGGACTCCAGTGAAATGCCAAGCAGGAATCGGAGGAAAAGATCCAGGCGTCCATTTTTACTTTGCAAGCTTTTATCAACTGAATCTTTAAGCAGCTTATAAAGAGGCAAGTTCTTAGAACAGCCCCACTGAAAAGGTAAAGCATTCAGTGATTTCCTATTCATCTCTGCATGCATGTAAAACTCATAGAAAGCTGCTAAAAACTCCTGAAAGCTCAGATGTATAAAACTGTAGACTCTTCTCTGATAAATCACACATTCCTCCCTAAAGATCTCAGTGCAAATCCCAGAATACACTGAGGCATCAGTGACGTCTATGCCACTCTCTTTTAGGTCCTCCTCATAGAACATCACATTGCCCTTCATCAGCTGGTTGAAAGCCAGTTCAGCAAGTTTCACAATTAATTCTCTGTTTGACTGCAGGAGTGTCTTTGGGTCTCTCTCGTCTTGTGCAACAAACTTTTGATTCCTCATGGTTATCTGTGTGAGCAGGAAATGTATATACATTTCAGTCAGAGTTTTTGGAATTTCTGCACTGTCATCTTCTTTTAAGATGCTTTGAAGCAAAGTGGCTGAGATCCAACAGAAGACTGGTATATGACACATGATGTGGAGGCTTCTTGTTTTTTTAATATGCGAGATGATTCTGCTGGCTTGATGCTCATCACTGATTTTGTTTCTGAAATAATCCTCTATCTGAGGGTCAGTGAATCCCTGAATTTCTGTCACACGGTTGATGTATTCAGTGGGGATCTGATTGGCTGCTGCTGGTCTGGTGGTTATCCAAATATGAGCAGTGGGAAGCAACTTTCCTTTTATGAGGTTTGTCATCAACACACCCACTGATGAAGGTTTATTCACATCAGAAACCTTTTCACTGTCTGAAAAGTCTAGTGTAATTCTGCTTTCATCTAGACCATCAAAGATGAATACAACTTTACACTCACCATATATCGGTGAGTCAAAATCTTTAAGTTTAGGATACAAGTCAAGCAAAAGTCTGTGAAGACTGTACTCCACATTTTTAATCAAGTTCAGCTCTCGGAATGGAAGCACAAACATGAAATCTACATCCTGATTGGCTGTTCCCTCGGCCCAGTCCAGAATAAACTTTTTCACAGATATTGTTTTTCCAATTCCAGCAATACCCCTAGTAATAACAGTCTTTATTTTGTGTTTTACCTCTCTTCTCTTCTCCTGAAATCTTGGCTCAGGTAGGGGATCAAATATTTCATTGCAGCTAATTAGAGTATCTTGGGGTCTCTTGTAAGTTCTCTCCATGTGTAATACTTCATGTCCTTCTTTCTCTCCTTCACTCTCACCCTCTAATATGTAGAGCTGTGTGTAAATCCTCTTCAGGAGGGTTTGATTTTCTTGTTTGGTTCCCTCAAATAAGCTCTCATGCTTGTTCATCATGCTGGTTTTGTGTAGATCTTTAATTTGTTGCTGGATTTCATCTAGTGGTTGTGTCTTCTGGGGTGCATCTTTGTGGCATTGCCTGATGTGGCTCTGACAGCAGCAGGGAGAGCAAGACTTCACATTTCTCATTCCAACTCTCTCCACACTGCAGAAACATCAGGAAGGGAAGAGAACAAAAAAGTACAATTAACTAAGCACAATAAACAATAAAGTTCTCATTCAAAATGGCACCACATTTAATTTTGTGTCCATTTAATTTTTAGTTTAAATGTTATTTATTTGTTTGTTTGTTTAAAGGGGCACTGTAGGCCCATTTTTACAAGATGTAATAAAAGTCTCTAGGGTCCCAGAATGCGTCTGTGATGTTTCAGCTTAAAGTACCCCAAAGAATATTTATTATACCATGATCTAATAGCCCCTTTTTAGGTGAGAGCAAAAACTGCTGTCGTTATGTATGTAACCCTTCTTTCCCTAATGGAGGGAACAAGACATTGTGTTGATGTAGTGACACTAGGGGTCAACCTTGGGAGACCAATCACTCTGCTTCTTATCAGAAAATGCCAATGAGAATTGAATTTAAAAATAAAGCAGCAATAGGATTGGCAAGTAGGATTTGCATTCTAGTCTCCACCCTGGACACCTGGGTATAAAAGGAAGATGGCGTGCACCACCCATTCAGGTTTGTGCTTAGCACCCGAGATGTACCCAGCTGTCAGCTCTCAGATGTTTTGTTGATGTACTGACAATAGGGATCCCCACAGCTGCTAAACCCCATTACAGACCCAAGTGAGGGAGCTGCCGAATAGAGGAAATAAAGGAAAAAGCCCTCATAGGATACTCGATTTTATTAGAAAAATGAAAAAGAAATGCCACCTGGTGCTTCTCTGAAAAATGATGCATAGTTGTCCCCTGCATTTAATTCTGAAAACTGTTGAGGACTATTTAAAAGTTTGTTTTGAGTAAGTAATGATGTAGATGAAACACTTCCTGCTGCCAGTTGGTGACTTACACTAGGCACATTATGATTAGCCTACAACACCAAACAAATTTTCCAAGATAGATGAAAATCACTCCTATTTGTGAGACACTTCTTATTTGATTTTTTTTTTGCCATTAATTGATTGCCTCGCCATGGCAACACAGTTTGAGATATTAACAATCCATTCACAATTTAGCATCTTCAACGTCTCACCTTTATTCTGACCAAGATTGTAGTGACTTGGGTAAATTTAAGAAGACTCTTTTAAAAGCTGTAGTAAGTGACACACTTCCTTCCGCGTTTTGGTGGAGCTATGACTGTGGCTCACAATAGTTACATCTACATCAGTCCCTAGGCTTAAGTACGATGGAAATCACATGCAGAAGATATGAGACACTTTCTGTTTCCATTCTTTTCATAAATTTATTGTTGTACCATGGCAACACTGTTCGAAATTTTTGCAATTTACAATTTTTAATGTCTTGGCATAATATTTGCCAATTTTGGTGACAATTCCATAAATCCCATTTGAGGAGTATTTAAAAAACCAGAGGATGTAATTGTAAGAGAATTCACATTACATCTATAATGGCTGACTTCTTGTTGGGTGGAGCTAATAAAGGTAATTTTAAAAATTGTAATAATCCAACAAAATTTACAGGGCCCTATGCACTTTCAGTGTTTAATATATGAATTTTCCACAGTTGGTCCCTTTTAAAGATGTAATTCATAAGTTGTTTGCATTAAATATAAACAAAAATCTGTTATTGAGAAAGTACACTATACATTAGTTTTTAATACACCCTTCTTACCTCACCCTGATTCACAACAATAAGTTTATAATAATGATTTACAATTTGAGCTTTGGGGTCGGATTCTGTGGGTTATCTCAGTCTGGCTTCATTGGACTTCAACATACTTAAAGAACAGTAGGTAAAGTAATCTGCAATTTTTTGTTTTAATAGGGAGGCTAAGGTTATAGATCGCAGCTTTAAAACATTTAAAACAACATAGTGTAACTATATAATTACACCCACACAGGATCAGGGGTCACTGCTTAGTGAGCTCTGAGATTAGGGATGAGCCCTTGATTTTGAGCTGGCTACTGATCCTGATCCCTGTCCCCTATTTTATCTGATATTGGGAGAAAGATAAACAGTTCAGATTTTCTCCCCTGAGCCCTGTAGTTTGAATACCAGGTCTGTCTTAGTAGTTGATGTCTTACCAGGAAACACTGGTCACTGCTCCATCACCAAGGTTAGGGGGTTGAGTTATTGAGTTAATACTCTTCACAGATACACAGCTGGGTTCTGAAGCTCTCTGATTAACAGCATTGTCCTCTTCTGTGTTCATTTTAGAGGCAACACCCTCTGTCACAATAATGAAATATAAGACCTGTATATGGAGACATAAATTACATAAATGACATACAATTGATATACATCTCTAATTTATGCTCAATTTATTTTCACATCAGTGAACATTTAGTAATTTACACTAAGAAAAAAACACAAGGGAGAGTAAGATAACCATGTATGCAAAAGCAAAAAGTGTTACGAGAGTTTTACGAGACCTCGCAAAACTATTGCGAGATCTCGCAAAACTTTTTGTTTAGATATACTGTAGCTATAGGTGCTCCCTGGCTCACGGGAAACCAGTGGGATCCATATGCAGCTTTATTTAAACAATAATAAACAGGCAGAGGTCAACAACCGCAAACAGTAATGGCAGAGGCAAACCAGAATCAGAATCGGGGCACAGGCGAAGTTCGAGGCAGGTGGCAGGCAAAGGGATATCCAATATACAGGCAAGGGTCGAGGCAGGCAACAGACAGAAAACGTAATCCAGATAACAGTCCAGGTAACAAGGCAGGCAGCAAACAATCAGATAACGAGGGACAGACCAGGGTAATAACAGATATCCAAAAACAGATTAAACGGTCAGAAATGTAACCAAGGGAATACAAGACTTCGCCCACACACAAGAAGTTTGTGTGTGGTTTAAATACAGAATTCTTACTGACAGATTGCTTGCAGGTGTGGTGACAGGGGCGTGGTCAGCCCCAGGCAGTTGACCCATGGGAAATGTAGTTAATACCAAATTAATATTCAGGCGACGGTTCCTGCTGACGGCCAGGAGCAGGCGGTGTGGGAACCTCAGACGTAACACGTACGTTTTGGTTTTTTTTCCTACCGGTAAAGAGTCTATTGTTAATTTAAAAACAAACAACCTTCTGTTGAACAAACATAATAAAAATTATTATTGCTCATTGACTGAAGTAACACACATCATGAGCATAGCCTCCCACAGCCTAGGCGCAAGCTCAACTCTTCTGCACAATGGTAACCATCAAAATAAAAATATAATCATAACTACTTTAAATCTCCAACATAACTGAACATTAAACACTAACTAAATATATATATATTTTTTTTACTGACACATAAAATAAACAATTTCAAAATTTACTCTCTCCCATGCAAAATCTGTAGATCCACTGCCCAGATTGTGATGTCAACAAAAAAGATTTATGTAGTTCCAAAAACAAATTATTATGTAAATCTCCCTTTTACAAATTTAAGTTGATTGGTATTTAATTTTTTTTTTTTTTTTACAAAATGTGAATTGTAACATTTTTTGAGGGAATTTCATGCAAATCTTTAAAGATACCAAATAGTATCAAAAAGCCTTATCCAGATCAAAGACATCTACAGCATGTCCCTTCTTGATAACATATATCCAAATGATTTATTTCTAATTAGAAGATCTAAGGTACTTTTTTCATTCAAAACCACTATAATATTTCCCGATCTTACAGCCAGACTCCAGTATCTGCACTAAACGATCATTAACGATTCTCTCCATAGTTGTGCAAAGGCTGTTGAGCTTTTACCAAGGCTATCGGTCAATGCTATTAGTCAATAACTGTTTGTCAGACTTGTCTTTGCCTGTCTTGTCTTGCCTTTAGGTATGAGAACAAATTTCGAATGTTTATTGAATGTCATAATATGTCATCTTAATTATTTGCTCTCTTTTTTGAATTGTAATCCTCTTCACATTTATAGCACATTGCTGTGGAAGTTTTGAGGTTATTTATATGTTATATAATTTTTTTAATTTTCCTGGAGATTATTGGTGTTAGCTTTCTCTGAACATTCAATAAGGATCTGGACAGATCTCCTTATTAAACATCTTTGACAGTTTGACTTTAACAAAACCTGGCCTGAAAAGTGTATAATGGTCTGACATTATCTAGTATATTGTTAATGTTTTAACATAATCTAGCATGTTTTAGCATGAATCTAGCATTAAACATCATGATGCTAGCATATTTAAACATTAAGTAGCATTAACATGTGAACATGTTTTAGCACAATGTTAGCACGTTTTAGCATGATGTCAACATGTATTAGCATCAATTAGCATGATGCTAGCACATTTTAGTATGATGCCAACTGACAATACCTAAAGCCCACACACGTCTCTACAATGTTTGAATGCTGAGATATGGCTTATTTTATTACACGGTTGCTAGAGTACAATAAATGATTGCTATGGCATAGCTAGACCATTTTCAGGGTAAAACCAATATGCTGATGTGTGTGTGAATCAAAAAACCAACTCCCACATCTCTATGATGCTCTGGTGCTGAGAAATAGCTAATTCATGTTGGTTGCTAGGGTGCTCTAAATGGTTGTTAGGGCATGGCTGGACAGTTCCCATGGTAATAATTATAAACTATTTGCCAGTCTGAGTCAAAAGAGGCCACCCACTTGACTCTACGATGTTCTGATAGCATCAATTAGCATGATCCTAGTTGCTAGGGTGTGGCCAGGAAGTTGCCAGGGCAATACCTAAAGCCCACTGACAGCCCAAATCAAATAAGCTCACCTTTTTCAATGGAAGTCAATAGGGTGGTTGGTAGGGTACTGTAACTGGTTGCTAGGGTGTGGCTATGAAGTTAAAATGTCACCATTTGTTGCCGCTTGCTAGGGCACGCACATCACAAAATTCAGCTCAATGTTATGTCTTTAAATCTTTTCGCTCACTTTATCACATGCCTGAAAAACATTGTACACCCGATCACTAATAAAAAACATAGCACATCTCTCCTCAAAAAGCAGGTTGATTTGACCCCTCATTCATGGGTCTACGACAAAAGTGTGGGACAAGTTATGTCCCAAAGTTTTATGTACCAAAGACAAAGCCACCAGAATCACTGACATATCACACTACTCAATATTACACTGACATTTAATTTCAATTAATTATAATAGTAAATAAATATATAAAATCGTAGGTAACGTAGGTGAGTATAAAGATTAATAATCAAAAGAGCTCTGACAGCCATTTCTTTCTGTTACTTAAACACACTGTTTGTCACTTTTCAGCCATTGTTTCATCAGTCTTTGCGCATAATGACAGTTTTATGAAGAAATTGACAGGAATGTCCTATAAATAGGTAAATAATCCTTCTTTCGGCAATAAGGTTTTATTGTTTTATTGTAATCTTTCTAAAGTATATTACTTACCTTATTGTCAGACGTTATGACTTTCAGGAAGCGCTGGTTTGTTCTGAAATTTTAAACAGGTAGTAGTACAGGTAAAACAGGTCTAGCCAAAATAAGTCTTCACAGAAACAGGATGAAAAAGCAGTAAAGAAAGCAGGCTGAGCCCTATTGTATTTGTACTGATTCTTTAAGTTTGCAATTTTAACCAACTTTTTGCCTCTGAATCCTTGGGTCAAGCTATAAAGACATTTAGGTTCATTTCTGCATATAAAGGTTTTATGCCATTTCATATGTATAATTAATCAAAAATAATATATGTATCATTTAGGGACACTGAAAACAAAAGTTCAAAAGTTTTTTGATAGACCAAATCCTTTACATATACTACATCAATGAAATGGACAAGCAAGATTCATACTGTCACAGGTTAACCTGTTGACTATAAAGTTTGACCAACCAATAACCCATATCACTTGTACTGTGTATTGCCGGCAAATAAACATCTATAACATCAGGAAAGTGTTATGGCATTTTTGTTTGGTCTAAGTTTATTAATGCTGTGTTTTGTTTTCTTTTTTTTGTTTTTTTTTCTTCTCTCTAGTTTTCAATTTTATAGCCTTGCTACATCACAATTTTTCTGTAAAAAGAACAAAATGCCAGAACACAATAATTCATGTTATAATTACTTTTAGTGATATGTGATTTGAAGCGAGGCCTCTGATTCTGTGGGACACGTGATCGTTTCGTTTTGAGTATCGCTTTTGCATAAAGAGGGTTTTAACACTCAATTAATAAAAAGTGTGTTATAATAAAAATTATAACACTTAATTAATAATATTCCCATACAAACACCCTTTTATGTTCATTAAGACAGAGTGGCAAAAATAGTTTATTTCATAAGTAGGCATTCCAGGATACTCTGGCTCAGAATTAATTGATTTGTCTGTCATACATTACTTTGCACAGCAGGTGTCACTAGTGAGAACAATTCAATGAACCTTTTGGTGAACCTTTGGGCTGGAAAGCCCCATTGGTTCATGAAGCCTCATTTTGCCATCACTAATTACTTTTATAGTTTCACAAATTTCCCACAAACCTTGTTGATGTCAAAACTTCCAGGTTCACAATCTGTACAACCAAACCCTTACTTTAGGTTCAACTGTTTTTTAAAGCAACAGCCACATCACTTCCTGTGGAAGCTGCCATTCAGATGTCTCTCCTCTGTTAATAGTGGATGTCTGCTTGTTGGGAACATTTAAGCCTGGTTGTGTTGGGTATTATTATTATTGTTAATTGATTGTTATAGACTTTGCCTTTTTTCTTCACCTCAGTTGGTATGCCTGTAGAAGGTTTTTTTTTTTTCAAATTGTGTATTGAGCAGTGTTGCACTCTTGGGCTATTTGGTTTAGCCAAAATTGCACATTGTTGCTGTTTTGTTTCCTTTTTGTACAGTTTTTATTTTTGTTTATTTCATACACTGTAAATATTTTTCCACCTTCAAATAAAACACCATTTTGGGGATTAACACAACAACGTTTTGTACAGGACATAATTTCCCTCTCACTCCAACTGGTTGGCCTTCCTACACATACACTACTGGTCATTGAAAGATCGAAAGACTTTTAAGGTCATTTCGGGCAAGATCCTAAATAATTGAATGGTAGTGTACACATGTTCACCACAGTGACACCTATAGGTTATAAAAAATGGCCAACAGGTCATTACTTCAGTAGTCAGGCACCGATCATAAAATCATGATATAAACTTGATATAAAAACTTGATATAAAAAAATCAAAATATAAACTTGAAATCCTACTTGTCAACTCATTAAACATCATGAAACTAGATAGAACTTTGGAAAAAACAGCTAGACAGCTAGAGAAATTAATGTAGTTAGAAGTCACAAATTGCTGGAATGATGGTTGATTTATAATTGGTGTGCAAATAAACATGTGCCCAAGTACAATACAATTTTGTTCATAAAGACAACACTTTTCTTGTAAGCATACACCAGCTCAGTAGAAGCAGCAGTCATTTGGTTTATTAACTGCACTGACCTAGTAAACATGGTAAATTACTGTACTAAATTACTGTACTCTATTACAGTAGCCAAACATGTCTACTGTAATATGTGTGTTTTGTATGGTATTATTATGCTGGGGGTTTTAAACTTACTAAATGGTCAAGCACAATTTCAAGACTAGTGAAGGTTACATGAAAAAGTCTTATGGCAGCAAGATGATTTGAAATTAGTGTCACACACAGCTCTCTGTATAGGTTTTCATTGTTTAGAAATACATATTGAAAATGTTATTTAATGTCACAATATTGGCCTTTTCTATAAACATTGTATGTTGTTAAAACTGTAAAGTAATCAGGGAAATACTGACAATTTAGATTTTTGCACAATTTAACATTTTTTTATCTGGGCAATAAAATCACTGCTACATCATACATAATCTTTTGCAAAAGCATTCTAAGTCTTAAAGTGGTTTAAACCAGAAAATTGTTTTATAATAAAATATATGTATTATAAAACGTTTTTTTATCCTGTCACTGTCTACCCTCTAGTGGACAAAATAAGAAACTACAGCTTTCATCTGGGAGTTGAAAAGCCTGATCTTTGAAAAATTGCTGGTCACCCCCATTTCATTAGAAACTTTGCATGTTATGTTATATAATGTTCTGTATTCCACATAGGAAAAGTTTCATGTAACTGAACTTGTGTACACAAGAGACAGCTAATAACGTTAGCTAGAAACTTTGCATGCATCATCCTCAGACCCTCATGACAAATGCCTCAATAATTGCCATTTGCGACTATATTTAACCTTTCAAATTAACATTTGGTTGAACACATCTGGTGGATATGATGAAATGTTGTGGTACTGGAAATCTAAAGTAAAAGACTTGAATTTGGCTTTCTAATAATCATTCTGGTTTTATAACTGCAGAGCAGAAATAAAAAGCAGAAGTGAGCAACATATTTCCTGCCATTAGAACTCATCACAAAGTAATTTACATTCAATCCTTCAAATTTTTCATGCTGTATGGTTGTTAAACAATAAATAATAAAAACAATAAACAATAAATTAAAATCAAGTTTAAAATCTGAATGTGAAGAACTACACTAAACATCTATAAGTGGAGAAGTACCGTGTGGCAAATGAACTGACTTTGTCTAGAGTTTTGGCTTATCGTCTAGGACAAGCCTATGCCTGTATGTCTAGTTTATTTCCAGCTAGTCTCACATAGTAATACTTTTGACAATTTGCATAAAGTCTGGTGCAGCTCTTTCCTCCCAAGGGAGGAAGAGACATGATCCACTCTTTCCACTTGGCCAGGAAGAGACATGTAATGTGACCAAGTCTTCTTTATTTCTTTCCTTCTATTTAGGCACAGGTGAATCTGGTATTGTTAATTTTACAACATTACATCTGCACCAAAATGTTTCAAAGACACAAATGGCTAAAACATTGACAAAATACCTGCAAACAAGGACATTGTGATTCTCAGGAATAATTTAGGAATAAACCATTTATTCCAGTAATAACTCAGATGCCATTAACCTCACATGCTTTCACTGCATAAATGTCCATAGGCTTTATTTATTACAACCCAAATTTCCGAAATGTTGGGACGTTTTTTTAATTTGAATAAACTGAAAACTCAAACACTTTCTAATCACGAGCCAATATTTAAAGAACATAGAGAACATAACAAATGTTTAAACTGAGAAATTTGACACTTTTATCCACTAAATGTGCTCATTTTAATTTTGATGAAATGTTTAAACACAATAACCCATTTGCTCCCAATGGCTTTTTCACATTCATTTTTTAATGTAACACAAGCATGAAAGCGATTTCAAACTTGGGCAAGTGGAAAATTTTTAATAAATGGACATTTTTACAGCAGTGAACTATTGGTTTAACGCTCTAATAGTTTTGGTATTTCTTTCTAGACCTCATTTGCATCTACTGACAATATCAAGAAGAGTAAAGTTCGTGTAAAGAGAAGTGTCAGCCACATCCTGTTATTTCTGGAGCTAAATGAGCAATGATGGGGTTAGGTTCTTGCCAAGCCATGCCTCTTTAGCATACTTTTTTTTTGCAAGCTTTAATAAAGAACTTGGACACGCACTGGCCAGATAAGGAATTGAGTGTGACCAGGGGTTGTGTGGCTTGTCCACATCTGGGGCAGGGTTGAGCAAGGGAAAGGCAGTCCTCCAAGCATGGTGGCTCCACCATGAGCTGCTGTAGGTTGAGCTTCATGACTTGCAGGACAAAGGTCTCTATAGAGTCCACAACGCAAGGCGAAAATATTCTTTATCTTCCTCTGTGGGTTTAACAAACAAAACACTATGTAAATCGCTCTGTTTTCAAGGATATCACAGTACAATTTTGGAAGTAATGGTGCTAAAATTGAATTTAAAAGGAACATGTTTCTGAAACACCCAACGAATGTGTCAACATCCTTAAAAGGTTTTAAAATAAGCAGTGAACATTATGTATAAGATTAATATTGAGTTTTCTCTAAGTTTTATTTCTCTAATTAGGATCATTAAATGATTTGGAAAATCATAATTAATGTATACATTTATTTAACACACTTATAGAGCATGCAGCAAAGACCAGCAGGATTAGAGACTCCAGATTATGAACATGAACTAACACAACATCTTGTTTGATGCAAATAAGACTTTATTAACTAGACTAAAAATATACTATAACACCCACACATACACACAACACACATACAGTTTGCCACTGGAAGAGGTTGAAGCAGAGTAAAGATTAAAGTTATTGAAAATTCAGCTGATCAACAGCCTAAATGAACCATCAGTTTCTTAATTTCAACATCTCAGTGAAAGGGCTAATGATACTTAATGCATCAATTACCAAGACTAAGTATGATACTTGCATGTCTTACACAGATTAATATACGAGGAAAACAAATCATGAAAGACATGTAACATGGGGAAAATTGGATATGTATTAACGCATATCTACTATCCATTCTCAAGTGAAAATATACACAAGTAAAAACGGTTTATTTGTCTCAAAGTGAATAAAGCAAAAGTGAATCTCTCTACATTCCTTTAGATTGTAAAACAGTAGATGCTCTGCTATGTGTTGCTATGGTCACCTGAGGACTGGTTTTGCATCTGGGTGTTAATTGCAGTTTGGGGGTAGTTCTACAGACACTCCAACAGCATAATTGTTTGTGGACTGAGGTATACGTGGTTATATTAATGAAATATAACTAGTTATTGTGTATCTGGTAAGTCTCAGGCTGATCATGGCTACTTAAATGAATAAATAAATGGCAATGAAAAGGCAAATAACTGTAGATTTCTGATTTATTTCTGAATATTGAAACAGTACTGCCCATGCTCCACAAATTCCAATGTTACAAAGCTATTACAATGTCAGTGTTATTTTGACACCTTTATATTTGATAGGTCTCTTTTAAACGCCTCTAATTCTGTCAAGTTGTTTTTACAATTGCATTGACTGCTACAGCAACAGTTTTCAAACTTCAAAATATCAAACTTTCAAATATTCTGATCCTACAACATTTCACACAAAATGTTTTTGCACCTTTATAGTACGCCTTTGGATAGTCCAAAATAAAAAGGTGACTATTCACTTTGCCTGGGTTAATAATTATCTACAGTGAAGTTCACTCTGGAATTTCTCATTTTCCCTTTTGGGCCTTTAAATATTCAGACTGCTCTCCTCTATGGTGAGGATAGAGAGACTTGTTATGAGCAGTGTTAAATTTGGTCAGATTCTGCCATAAATGACAAAAAAAAACTAGGAAATGGTTGGAATGTCTTATGAGAACAGTTCACTCATTTAACCATGCATGTATATCTAACGCGTATACTAACAGTCAAATGTTTGGACATGCTAAATTTGTGTTTGCTCTTAAATACTTGAAATGTATTTGCAAAACTTTGATTTTCAATTTATCACTGTTTAAAAGAATCCCAGGATGCACCTGGTGAAAGAGCGTGCAAAAGATTTCAATTAAAACAGCGTTATGAAAATCAGATATACTAGATATACGATATAAATGTAATATGACATATGCATTTATCTGCCCAAATTGCAAGTGAACCTAAACCAAGTTACACACTTGTTAGGAAGTGTAACTCCCGTTGTGAATGTGCTCTTAAAATAAGCTTTTGAAGCCATATTCTCTCAGTGCTCCGCTCTGGACCGCACACTCTCGCAATGCTCATCAAGTGAATCTCACGGTTCCACCCAGAAAGCCACCATAACCAAGAAACAAGAAATTAAACTGTTAGGATTATTGTTTTCATGATCTGTTGTCACTGTTACATCTGTGTACTCGAGCCCATCCCTAACAATGGGATTAGGGACAATGCCCAGGACAATGGCTGCTGTAATTAAAAACAAGGGGGAACCACAAAAATACTAACTGATTGCACTGTAGTCAGTGTATGTCTTGTTTTCATAGAGCTTTTGTTTTTCTATGTATTTCTTTCATATTACAATAAAACCTATATTTCATGATACAATAGTGTTTGCTTCTTTTGCCAAATAAATTTGGTCAATTAAATACCTAAACCAATTTTTTACATATTACTAATATTTTGTTAGCCTGTACGGCCATTATATTTTGGGCCAAAACCAAAATATCCCATTTGGACAGTGCTGGTTAAAAAAATATGCACAATACAAAAAAAATATATGACACAATCTGCTGAAATGATGACAGGTGCTTTACATGTGTACCTCCAGTTCAGCTTCTTTCTCCAGAAGTCCCAACAGTCCTTTTAGCGCCTCGTAATCACCAGTTTTACTGTCCTCTGCACCGGTGCTCTGCTGGGTCTGAGGTTTCTCGCTAATGGTGTAAACTTGTGTAGATGCACCAGTTGACACAGGGGAGTCAATAGGAAACTGCTGACGCTTGTGTGGCTACAGGAAGTGCATGTGAATACTTGATTAAAATATTATCTTCCATTGAAACAATAAACCACAATCTGTATGAGAAAACCACAATTTGTAACTTTAATACATATGAACTCACTGCTGTTATAATTTGTAAGAAAGATCCTTTTCAAAGGCCTTTGGTAGATGAGGGATGCATGGACTCGAGAGCATGACTGATGGTCAATGGTGATGTCACAGACATCAGGGTTCCTCCCAAACTAATATTCTCATCAATAATTAGTTTCTGCAGAGAGATCACTTCAGCACTCCATACGTTTACCTACAAACTTATTTTGACATTCTTTGAATTATCAAAGAAAATTAATTCAAAAATTATCAAAGGCACAATCAGATGCAAAGGGTTCAGGCAGTGAATAAAAGTTACAATAAAATAGATAATAAATAAAATAACAAAATATCAATGAAGTATCATATTGAATTAATATTCATGAAGTATCATATGAAGTATGATATTGAATTAATGACTCTAGGGATCAATATTCATAAATTAATTCAATATGATACTTCATTGATATTTTGTTATTTTATTGGTAGGAATTTTGTCAATACTCTTTATTCGGTTTGAATAAACCATTTAGAATTTACAGTCAGAGCTATCCGTTTGAATATATTAAGTTTTACTGTTCTAATTGGCTTGTATGCAAGTTTTACATTATATTACTGTTAAATTTTAAATGCCATGTGAATATATATATTTTTACTGTACTTAAAGTACCATCAGCAGAACAGTTTGACAATTTGGTCATACTGCCAGGCCCTACAAAAGCATATACTTTAATTGTTTCTTAGGATAAGGCTGAGGATGTAAATGTCATAATGTGCCCTAGAGTTATAACACATGAGGAGTGACTCCCCGCTCAGAGCTTAAATCTCAGGGTCTTGTCTTTCTGTAGCACCGTTTTGGACCTGAAAGTCATGCAGACAGTCAGGTCAGTATCTGGTGCATCCCTGTTGTGGTGTTAGGAAAGTGTTTCTAATGCATTTTAAGTTTATTTAAAGTATAAAGTCAATTTAGTGGAATACCTCAACAAGTTTGTCCCCGTACACGTTGCAGCCCTGCTGTAGGTTTTCCCACCCTAATATGAAACAAAAAAAATTATATATATGTATATATGTGTGTGTGTGTGTGTATATATATATGTGTGTGTGTGTGTGTGTGTATATATATATATATATATATATATAGGTTCTATCTGCCATTTTTGTCAAAATTTAGTTATTGACATATTCTTATTCTAATATAGCTTATTGACACAATTAAAGGTGTTTTATTTTTAAAAAATGCATTTTGGGTGTTTACTTTGAAAAACTTTAAACCTCAATATCGCAAAACTGGTCAAAACGCAGACAGAACCTTATAATTCTAAGGTAGCGAAATGCTGTTGGTAAAACATGGTCGTCAAGACAACGAAAGCTACATGCGATGTTATTGTACTAAATAATACTTTTTTGGATAACGCTATACCTGCACTATATCTAGTATCCATTGCAGTCCGTTTTACCATGATGGACACTCAAAATGTGGATTCTTCGCTGCAGTATTTGTTGCCATATTTAACACGTTCTTCACGGTCGCTAGCACATCGGACATTTCCCGATCACTCACAGAGCTAACACTCTTCCGGCTTATTAATAATGAATACGTAACGCTGACGTTCCCTCCGTATTCCTAACTGATTGGCTGAAATGCACATTTGAAATGCACATAAAGTTCGTAAAAGGGTCGGTAGTAGGATGAAAAATCAACGAATCCCGTAGAGAACATTTAGTCTTGAACATTACCTAAGTGGCGTGACTGGTGACCTTTGGAAGTGAACGTAGATGGTACAATAATCATACAATAATAATAATAAACAATAATTCATATTCATGAAAAATATTTGCGCAAACGTCATCACATTGCAAAAGAAAATTTAAACTAAAAAAAAATAAAACATTTAACTATTTAAAAAAGTTTTAGTGATTCATTTTAGCAGTTTTACTGATTTGTATTAAAAATCATTGCTGTTGTATTACATTCGAGATCTGAAAGTTTTCCCTGTTCGTACATGAACATTTTGCATTAAACAAAAGAAAACACTCGGCATACAAAAGAATATAGCATAAACGGATACGCCTACACTCGGAAACCCGATAGCTGAGCATGACCACCACAAGTGAAACCGCATCCCCTTCATTGTGAATGCAGTGTATATAATAATATCAAATAATATGTAGTATTATATATATATAATATAAATAACATCGACTGATTTCTGCATTTCACATTTTGCTTAATTAAAATGGATGCATTTTAGTGTATAAAATGGTGTTTGTTTGTTTGTTTTGGGCGTTACGACTGTGACTTCCTCTCTTAGTTAAGTGTGTGCACACAAAAGATCAGTTTAGTATGTCATTTAAGCTTGGAGAGATGGGAGATCTTCACTCGTTACAAGATTTCATCAGCTGCTTGGATCAACAGTCTTTACCCCGCATACTCCAGATTTGCTCTGGGGTTTATTTTCAGGGTAGGATGCTGTTACTCTCTATAGGCTATATGTTTTATGTCACTTTCATTAGGAAAAAAATAAGAATTTACAAGGTAGATGTACTCTACCCATGTAGTTAATAAGTATGCCTGCCCATTTCAACATATCAAATTTAGTTTGGCAAGTGTATGTTCTATAAGTTTTTTTTTAATTATTATGGTGTTATTGTGTATTTTGTTTTAAATAGGAAGTGTATTGTATGTGTATTGTCACTAAAAAAAAGCTAAGTGGTTTCTTGCAATCTGTTAAAGATGCTTAAATGCTGTTAAATAACTTAAATATCCTATGGAAACAATTAATTATGTTAACTATTATAATTAACTAATTAAATTAATTTTAATTAACCAATTTTACCCCCCCACCCTTGTTTAAGATTGACTTAACTGTTCATATTTTTGGTGTCCTATGGACCTCAAAAATGCATATGTAAAACAATAATTTTATTTTTTATTACAGTGGAAATTTTATTACAGTCATCTGCTCTCATTACACTTTGGCGTTGGAAGATATAATTAAAGCTTTAAGCCTCTGTTGTAGACATGCTCTTTTATGAAATAACTTTTATCCAGCATGTTACCAAGTTAAACTTTTGTTCATAATCAGTTCTCAGTCTAATAATATGAAGAAAACTTCCTTATTTGCTTTACATTTATATGCATATTAGCTTGTCCTGCCATATAAAACTGCAAAAGTTATGCCTGTATATGCACTACATAAAAAGAATGCATATTTGTATTATATGTAAATTATGCATATCTGCATGTGTATTTAGGTGCAGCATGTAAATATTAATTAAAACAGATCTGAAATCAATGCTGTTGATCTTGTTACAGAGGAAGAGCAATGCATTAAAGAGATATTTGGGCAAATGTAGAGCATACTTCCACAATTAGCAAATAATTACACTTTTGACTGTGGTGTTTACACTGGGTTGGCTTGGGCATAGATACACTGTAGGCATTCCTCCTGCTATAAAATAAAACTCAGTAGTTATACATGTTGATGTAATATTATTTTCAGGGTCAGTATATGAGCTTTCAGGAAGTGAAGTGTGTTTATCTACTGGAGATCTGGTGAAGGTCATTGGTTTAGAGTTGTTGTCTGTGTCTTGTGAGGAGATTGGCACCGAAACTTCATTTGAATTGTCTGCTGAATACTCAGGTACGCCACTAAACTATATGAAGTAAAATATATTATACAACAGTGGTTTTCAACCAAGGGAACTTCCAGATTAAAGGTTTAGAACCACTGTATACACAACAAACATTTACATTTAATTGTTTACATTTAACTAGCTGTATAAGAGAAGTATTGCATCGATAAATCTCTTGTCTTGTGTTATTTACTACATATTAATATTATTACGTAAACTATTGTTTAGTGATTAAGTAGGGGCCTTGGTTTTACAGAGGTCTTAGTTCCTATTTATTTTCTCTATAAAGATGAAACCAAATACCAAACCACCCAGTTTCAGAATCAATCACAAAATTACAACGTTTGATAAAGTGCCTGAAAGGCTATGTTATCTTTACAAATTTATTTTTCTATGGAGAACATGAATGTTTTTTTTATCTGATGGACATTTTTGATTATGATAATTTCTTCTTTTATTCTTTGTGTAGCCAAACAATTGTGGATTTAAAATGTTTGATGTTTGTCGCTGTGCTTTTAACTAGGTCGGTTCACGCTCATCGCTGAAGATCTACCATATAATACAGTAGAGGAAATTGTGGGTTTGTGCCCTGTTGGTGTGGATGCCTGTGGCTCTTTTAGCTTTCTATGTAAAAATGAGCTGAATATAGACAATTTCACACTACCCGCTGAAGAACAGTTGACACTCATCTCATCAGAAGTTGCTGAAGATGGCGAAAGACAAGCACGATGTCAACTGATGGGGTGGAATATGGTTTCTGCAGAGATACTCCTTCCTCTGTCCCTTAAGGGAGAGTTTTATGAATGCCAGAGTGCCCGTGGTTACTCTCTACAGGAAATCATGTCATCATCCAGGCTGAGCATGCGTCGCTTCCGTAGTGCCAATAATGGAGGACCTTTAATTTTCAGCCCAGTTTATGAAATTAAAGCCATTATGCAAAGTAAGTACAACAGTTTGTCTTTCCTTTATAGTTTACTCTTTATTAATACTCTATTCTGCGCAAAGCAGAGTTTCATTCCTTCCTCCCATTCATCCAATTTGGAAAGTAGATGCTAGTGTATGATGTCCACCTGAGCATTGCAGTGCCAATAGGGATATATAGTTTACATAAATGATAACTTTGGCTAAGTGCAATAATAGCATGAATAAGCTAATATACTACATTGCATAATGATAAAACCTTTTCAGCAAATGCTTGTAAAGACTTTAATTATTTCTAGACTTGGGAGTCATCAAGGTAAATGACGACTAACCAGCCATAGATATTCATTAAGGCCAACTCCTGGCTTACTCTGAGCCTTGTCTGTGAAATTGGGCCGAGATAATCCTTTTAGTTAAAAATAATACTGATCCACTTACCAACACTACTTCCATTCTGACTTTGAATGGAACACTGCCTTAAGGGTGTTCACAATAAGGAACGAGAACGATAACTATGGAGATACAGTTTTAAACATTGCTCTAAATGTAAGTGAATGGCACAGTTCCACACCACAACTATAATGATAAAGATACAAGTAACAATATAATTAGGATCACTTTTGTAGCAATTTTGTTCCAGCTGATGAATGATTAAACGTTAATGGCCATCAAATTTAAAGGGCTTGCACATTTACTTATGTAAATTTACGTGCTTAAGCTTACAATAACCATAGCATAAATGTCTGTTGGTGTGGATGCTAATATAGTTATCATTATAGTGAGTGTTCTTGGTGTGAATGGGCCTTTACTCCCAGAAATCTACCTTTCTGCATCTTTAGCTCTAACTCTAATCAAATACATATAAACCAGCTAGTCAAGGTTTTTGGGCTTGCTTTAAATTACACAAAAGGGTTGGAACTAAAGAAACTAACTAACATCACAGAAGCTAGATGCATGGAAGTGGTCATTGAATGAATGTTTGGTCATGATTTTTGCATTCAGTGAGAAAGGACATAGTCAAGTTCCCCTCTAGCCTGGAAGTGGATGTCCAGGATGTGACAGAACAGTTCCAGGATTTGGAGTTCGTGACTCCGCTATCAATGGCTGAAGTTGCAAGTCAACCAAAGGAGTCTTTTCCCACTATGGCAGAGATCCTGGATGGCCCAGAAGGGAATCAATTTTTCAAGAGCATCTGGTTCCAAGAGCTGCATAAAGGCAGACACCTAGTGCTACATGGGTGGGCCCACACACCAATGGTCTTAGCCTCAACTCCAAGAGGCAGGAAAGGAAAACAGTACTTTCTAATCTCACAGGCATATGGTGGGCGAATGAGGAAGAAGGCCAGGGAATTTGGATCAGTGTATGAGCTATACGAGGCATCCTCTCGGTCTCCAGGCTTAAAGGTAAGTGTGACGCACCATTGTGAAGCGGTAGAGGAAGAGGGAGTGCCAACCCTAAGTGTCGGTGAGCAGCTTGAGGTTCTGGGGACAGCACTGGTGGACAAGCTCAAGGATGATTCTGAAGTGACCCAGAAAGTAGAAAATCTAGTTTGCAAACGGACTATTGAGGTGGACGACGAGGATGACGAAGATGAGGAAAACGATAGCGATGAACTCTCTCTTCCACTGTTTATGGCAGGACACTTTGTGGAAAAGCTTTCAGACAACAAGAAGTACAGTTTAACAGACCTACTTAACAGCACTTTTCCTCTTAATGTGAAAGTGGTAACTCGAGATAAAGAGTTAGAAAAAGATCCATTAGTAGGCTTGACAGCCCTTAAGCTTGAAGAGACCTTCACGGAGACTGTGGTGTGGATCAGCCTACCCAGTAAACCAGATTGGTGCTTCGAATTGCCAGTGCGCTGGTTACAAATGTCTCTCTGTTTCACCTCTGAAACTCTGCCTTTGTCCAATGGTGAGTCTTGCAGACTTCATGTAGAGACGGTCACTGAGGTTACAGAGAATTTCTATTATGAATATCACAAACTTACAAAAAAAGTTGAAGAACCTCCTCCTCGTCCACCGAAGAGGAAGCCATCAACTTCAGAAGTGCCAAAAAAGTCTCCAAAACCTAGACCTTCATTACCGACCATAGTCAGCACAGTTACTAAAGAACTTGATAATCTTTCTTTGGGTCCAACAAAGGTGAAACGACCGCCTGCCCCAACTCCTCCTAGTGATGTAAGCATAACTGTATTTTATTATGCCACTAAAATTATACATTTCATGAAATCAATAATTAATCGATTTCACAATGATGACACAGTGCTTAACAACTTTATTATGTTTGTACTTAAAAAAAAGTAATGCAATGATTAATCTTGTTGGAATAGTTTTTACCCACTATATACTGCTCATACCGTTGTGCTAAACTTATTTTTCTATGGAACACTAAAGTTTGGTGAAATATAAAATTCCATGTAGACCTTGTGTTGTATTTTCACACAATGAAAAAGGCATAAAGGTACTGTTGGTACTTCACAGGGCTCATGTGCTATAGTTCAAGTCTTTTAAAGCCATGCAATAGCTTTATGTGGTGTATAGAATTATTTTTTACCCCCTTACTTACCCTTTTTTAAAGCTTTTTACCCATTTCTTTATTTTTGCATATTCATTTTACATATTCAAATTTTCCTGACATGATGTGTCTTCTATGAAGTACCAGGAGTGCCACTTAAAGAATAAATTCATAATTGATTTATTACTTGCTATACATGTTACTATTTGGCATTTAAAGAATCATTGATTAAAAATGCAGTTAAATGTAACAATTCAATATTAGTTAATGGATACATGTTTAAAAATTGTCAATTGATTGTTTTTATATTTGACAATTTTCTTTTTCAAATTCTGTTTATCAGGTGAGTTAAACATTCCATTGGAAATTTCACATGTGGAAACTGCCAATCAGTTTTAGGAGGCACACCTGAACCACATGTAGATGTATATTTGGGTCTGTTCCTCACACAAATCTATAGTTTGGCTTCAGAAACCTTAAATTACTGCCCAAAAGTTGTACTTTGTTAATGTAGCTTTTTGAAGTACATTATCTGTCCCCATTTAATTACATTTTAAGGGCATGTCAGGGATTAGTAAGTATTACTATGTAATTATAAAAGTACAATAAAAAACAATTAAACACATAATATGCAAAAAAAATAATAATATAAAAGTAAAAATTAATGAGCGTTAGTCAATACATTAATAGCCAGAAGGACTTGCCTAGAGCTCCTAGATTTAAAAATAGAAACAGGAGCCCTCTTCAATTAGGTAGCAAGTGATTCCAAAAACGTGGAGCAGTAACTGCAAAGACTCTAGTACCGTTTAATTTAAGCCATGACTCAGGGTGAAAAAAATGACAGAATTTTCATTTTGGGATAAACAACACCTTTAAGATAACTATAAACATCTAATGCTCTTTATTTCACTGGGTCAGCACCTTTCAAATTTGTGCTACTTTTGTGCTACTTTAAAGGATCCTCCTCCACTGCTGCCAAGGAAAAGCATTTCAATGTCAGAGAGCATCGCACAGCCTAACACATATGTGCAAAGTCCCAAAATGGGACAAACCTCAGGTTGGTCAGGTTTTTCATTGGCCATTTTAGGAATGTCAAGCATCTTTCTACAACTTTATGGGGCTTTTGACACAGAACGTAGAACGAAATATTCTATGTTCTAAATGATACAGCATTTTTACAGCTTTTACATGTTCTTAACAAATGATGCCAATTAATTTTAAACACACAAACAACATGCTTGGCCCAGCTCAATGGCTTCCTCTGATGTCATTTTTTGAACCAACATTGATGTGCTGCTGTGCGTGTCAAACGCTGAAAATTTGTTAACTTGACATTTAGAAAAACATGGTGCTTCTAAATGTGATGATGAAAAACAGCACAATCAAAAGCCCGCCAAACAAAAAACAGCCTAGTTGAAGGCAAAAATGCGTTCTGTGTAAACCAGCCCTAAGATATTTGCCCCCTAAATAATATTTACCCTTCATTAGATGATGTTCTGTATTTGGCATAACAAAGGCTATAAATCAAAAGTGCAGGGCCTTTAATCTCTTTTTTCCTTCTTCCACAGCAAAGAGGCTTTCTGACTCTGATCATGATTATGAGACTGTTGATGACATGTTACAAAACGCTCATGACTGCATCATGCACTATTAGACCAGAGACAACCTTAATTTAAGTGCAAAATGAAAAGCATCTTTACAACAAGCAGAGGAAGAAATCCCAGAAATCAAAGGAAATAACAGCCAACACTGCAACTCTATGTCACTTCTCTCTAAATATAATCACTAAATAATGAAATGTTTCCAGTTCATTAAAATGCTTCCTTTTAATAGTCAATGTTGTGATCATAGAAGGTTTAACAAATGTACAATTTAAATGCAATTTTTCACTTTTATTATAGATAAAAAACTACTGTAAAAGATATGGTATGATTATTAAATAAACTAACTTGCAACATCAACGTGGTTTCTTCTTTTAATGTCAACATAAATGGGAACTGTACAGACTTTGTGGTAGAAATGACAATCATAGCATAATGTTTCTAGGTTTGTTAGTTCGGTGGCAAACTTGGGTAATTCACATTTGATAAGATGGTAATCAAACTTCATTGTCTGTTGATCTGAAATGGTCCTCGTCAATGGTCGAAAAAATGTGTCCCTCGTTGCTGAGAAAATCCACAATTTGCCTGTACATAATGCAAAAACAGTACTGAAATAAACAGCATCATTCCATGTCGGTCACTTAAGTTATTTGCATTTAGGCTGACTATGGCAAGCACCAGATACAGTATAAGGCTAAATTTATGACTAAGCATTTACACTTTCAGAACAGCCCTGAGTCAGAAACAGTCACTTCAAATGTTGCCTCGATGGCTTAAAGAAAGGGCTATATAGAGAAAAGTGATGACAAGCATTTTGCACAGCATGAGCTTTTAAACATCTGGTGGTTACATAAAAAAAAGAAGGAAAAAATAGTTTTAGTGCAGCAAATAATACTATTTAAGGGGTAGTTATTTAAGATTCCAAGAGGTCCAGTATTTCCTTTTAGAAAAAAAATCCTTAAATGATCGTCCATCTGTTTATCAGATGTAATCAATTGGGTCCAGATATAGGCTGAAGTCTGCTTATAAGTGACCCCTGCATTTAAGTGACAGAATGAACAGAGTAAACAGTGAATTTTAATTTTTGGGTATTCCTTTCAAGGCAGAACTGAAAGCAGATGGCTCCTGAAAATTATTTCTACAGGGGATAGCAGGCATTGGATTTACCTTATACATATGGAAAATCATTATAATATCTCATATAAAGATTGAACACAAGCATTCTTTGATAACTCAAAAAGTATGTGAGGAAAAAGAGGAAGTCTGTTTACGGAAATTTCATGAGCTATTCTTAAAGTTTATTTGAAGAGTTTCGATGAGCAAAAACTTATAAGAAAGAGGAAGGTTCACTCCTCTTGGTCAAAAATCACTACAATAGCTCTTTCTTTATAGACACAGAATCACAGAAGGGTAAAGTTTGTACCTGATAACAGTGATACTCATGCTGTTGAGCTTCTGCTTGAGCTCCTGCATACTGATGCCCTGAGCGTCATGACAGCTTTTGATTAGACTTAAAACCTGTACAAAACAAAACCAGAAAGCACAGATGAAGTATCAGCAAAAAGTCAAAATTACATATTGGATTAAACTTAAACTTTACAAGTCAAGACCTGAAAACGCACCTGAATAAAACACATGGTCAGAAACATTGAGTCTAGACAAACTGAGTTTAAATTGCCAACGTACAGCTGATTTAATTACAATGATAGCAGGTTATAACTTTGAAGACCTGAAATTCTTGACTCACTTGGTTCTGGTTGGCGCTCAATCCATTTACGAGCATCATACTAGCACCAGAATAGCCTCCTGCTGACCCCATGTTACCCATGCTAGTAGGCAACATGGACATCATGTTCAATTCTCCACCACTGCCTGTCTATAAAATAAAGAAGATTCTTCTATTCATAAAAATACTCGTACATTCTCAAATACACTGAAGTACAGGTGAATTTTGTGGAAACTATTTGGCAATTTTAAGATTAACAGACGTGGCAGTGTTCTTTTGTTAGTTTCAGTTTTTGTATTTGGAAACTGTTTTCAAAGAAGGCATCTTTGTTTTAAAATTTTTAGTGAAACAAGTAAACATTGTTTAACAAGAGCGCTTTGAATTAATGCATGAAAACAGATTAAAAATGCTATACTCAATTTAGTAACTAATATTGCAGAATTTATGATGAAGCATATTTAATTAATAATATGCAATAACGGAGTTATAATTACATTAAATTGCTAATAAATGTATGTTGTAGGCAGACAATGTAGAACCTCTCTCCACCTCAAAAGTAAGGGTCCACATAACTTACGTTTTAGTTGTCATTTGTACTTAACAGTGCTATAAGATTTTGGTTGCATGTGTGTGAGTAAAAAGCAGAAGCATATTGTGAGAAGAACATGGGACCGGCTCACCGTGGCCTGTGGTTTGCTCTGCAGCATGTGAGCATGTACAACCTCCAGCATGTGTGAAGTAACTTCGTTCATGTCCTCCAGGGGCCTGACTCTGAACGCAACTAAAGACCTGTTATTCTACAACAAGAACAGAAAAATTTACTTCTTCACTATTCAAAGAAGAAACTTAAGGACATGAAAATCAGAAAGAGGAAAAGGTACAGACGACAATTTGACAAGTCTAACTTGTTTTGTGTACACTATCAAATGCGTAGTGTAAACACAGGATATAGTTTGCATGGAATAAAAAGTCTGCTTAGATTTAATTTTAAAATAGCAATTACCACACCAAGAAGCGTTCTTTTGCTGGATTTGGGTAAATTTAATAAGTAAAGTTTGAGTTCATATTGAAATCTTTAGTAATCTTGATATTTCATTGCAGACTGACCAAATTTAAGCTCTGTCTATTACATTGTTAAGATCTCTTCTGAAACTCAAATGGAGATATTTGTGAGGTTCTGCCCAGTTTTTAGAACAGGACAAATCCACACCATTAAACATGCAGTATTAATCGTGTGTATTGTCAGCCCCATCATTTGTCTTCATTAGTTATACAACTTAACCACACAAATGAATTACTTGACATTAGGGTATTGGACTAATAGAGTGCCAAATGATTCTAGAGTGAAGAAGTTCTGACCTGAAATAAGCGCAGGTTGCCAGAGACTTTGACATAAGTGCCTGGAGGAATGGCAGAGTTATCCACACCCATGTCCTGAAAGGGTTAACAGTCACGATTCATGAATACATGTATGATTGACTAATACAGATAATTACACAAGATTTAATCAATAAAACGTTTATAAAAGCTTGAAGGATGCACCTTGGATAGTTACTTTTTATGTCATAAATTGAACAAAGATAAAAAATAAAAACATTATTGTGGCACTGTGCAAAAGTTTGGGCACCCTACATAATCAGTACTTAGTAACACCTCCTCTGGCAGATATCACAGCTTGCAAACGCTTTTTATAGCCAGCTAAAAGTCTTTCAATTCTTGTACTTGTGATTTTCTCCCATTCTTTCTTGCAAAAGGCTTCTGGTTCGATAATATTCTTTGGTCGTCTTGCATGCACAGCTCTTTTAAGATCTACCCACAAATTGTCAATGATGTTTAAATCAGGGGACTGTGATGGCCATTCCAAAACCTT
>JAZGTK010000831.1:27061-42276 GCA_036877625.1 Ambastaia sidthimunki
TCTCGTGAGGTTTCAGTGGGATCAAAGGATTCCCCCTGCTGTGCTCCTATCAGGAAATCTCTGTAGGACATTTGTTACCTGGTATAAAGCTCTGTCACACAGATAGAACTTTGGGTTAAGTTTCAAAAGACGGCTATGCTACACGAGCATCTTCAATAAAACTCTTTTCCCCTGAACTTGGTCCAGCTTTCTTCATTTATGTACTAGAAGCATTCTAGTACATTGGCGAGCCACCCAATGACTGCTCAGCCAAATTCAAGGAAAATCTAACAGGGCAGTCCAAAAACACAAACCAGAAAACCAAAAACCACAGGAGAGAATGCTCAGAGACGTTAGCCGGGGCAAAACAAGACTTCGCCCCGAGCAGCAGCACAGGTGAGTTTATATAGTCTTTAATGAGCGTAATGGCCGCCACCTGTGGCGGGCATGACAGATATACATTTCATACTAAAGTGATATACATTGCATTAGTATAGAAAGTTAGACAAGAACTAACTCAGAAATATGAGATCCATCCAGACAAAACTTGGTCTTTAGAAGAGTGAAAAAGAACTAGGAGCATGTATTTGCAGGAACAATGTGAAAGGCATTATCTGCTGCCACAGAGAATTTGGGTTAGCGCTAGCTACACAACAGTCTCAGCGTAACTTAGAGCTAGAGGAACAGATTAAAGATTTCCGGGCTAGAGTATCCTCTTTGATTAGGACATTAAACCGCAACAAAGCTGCAGCACAAACTGATGTGGAAGAAGTTAGTCAACCTGATAACAATTATCCTGATATACAAGGTTTTTTTTAAACAGATGTAGCTATCCAACCAGTAACTGATGTGCCTGTAGATTCAGTGAAGGTATGTGGTGCTAGGAGAAGATCTCAGGGAATTAAGAGAATTGAAAGTGCTCCCCCCAACTCTTCTGTTGTCTATGCACAAACTGCTGCCAAAGCACTAGGGCCTGAAGCAATAGAGAGACTGTCTCAAGCTTTACCATCAGCACATACTATTTTTTCTGAGTTTAGACGAGAACTGTCCAGAAAAATGTGTCTCTATGACATGTCTCTAGTGGAAATTACCCAGCTTATGTCTAACGTATTAACAGAGTTAGAATTCAACAGTTTTGAATCCACTGTAAATGCTTCTGAGTTTAAACATACCAGCAGGGATGATCTGTGAGAGGGAGTTCTAAGAGTGTTAAAGGACATTATTGGTCCAAAGATTGACTGGTCTAGAGTCACAGAAAGTGGACAAAAGCATAAATGTTCTATTAGGGACAGCATGTCACTACTATGGTAAGCATGGACATTATATGAAAGAGTGCAGAAAAAGCAAAAAGATGTTTGGGGAAATGCCCAATGTTTCTCAGCTCCTACACAGCCTACTAACAATCTTTAAGCAGCCCCTCCCCTACCTAACTTGTGGGGCAACTTGTTAAGACAATAATCATTTAGGCTGTGAGAGTTTATTCTTAAATTGACATTTGCAACAAAGATGAAAGACTCTTTGTACAACAAATCATGCAAGGTTGTTTTTCTTCTTTCCTTTAGGCGCAGGTGTAAAACTAACGTGAAACTAGGCCAACCCGGTGGTGAAGATTTCCTCATAGATTTTCCCTTTAAATAGTTAATCCTCACCTCACTGGTCCTTAGGTGTCAAACTACCTTAGACAAGGTTTTAAAAAAAAATACCATACAATCAACAACATTTTAATGTAAGGTTACATACTGAAATATTTATACGATCACTAGGATTTAAAACATGAAATGTATTATGAGATACTGCTCCTCTGTCTTTCTGTTTGTGTTACAGATACCAGTACAGGACAATGCCAAGCTCATTGTGACCCATTGCTACGGACGATGGACAAATGAATAAAAGCAATTTCCTGATTCCTCCCACAATATAGTTTGTCAGCATTTATTAACCTTTGTTAATGTTAATAGTTGTCAATACAATTCAACTCTGCACAACAATCTTTTGTAAGTTACTTAATACTATGTTTTTCTTGTTTTATTATTTTGCAAAAAGAAAAGACTGCCATGGTCGGCTGAGTGCATAATTGTACTGCTCAATCTATGATCTAAAGCCTGTGAGATCATCAGTAAAAGAGGAAGAAAACCCACAAGCCCCACAAATCCGTAGCCACAGTTTTGTAATTTGCCCTCTTTAAAACTGTACTCACAGATAGCTGTCTCTGGCAGCCCATAGTACCACACATAGGAACAATATGAAATTTGGTCAAATGCAGTATTTAACAAACACAATTAGGTATTGTTACGAAACCATGTAACGGTTCATATGTAAGGTTCAAAAGTTATGAGCATAAATGGGACTGAAACTTTAAACTGTTGGTGGCGCTAGAGAGTTTGAGGTAGAGACTCTGTATTTGCTATGGAAACATTTAGGACTGTCCTCTATTTGTTTGCAAAATTTAATATCTTTCCTATGTACGGTTTTATAGGCTGCCATAGAACTGTAGCAGAAGAAGATAAAGAATAAGAAAATGGTTTCAGTAGGGGTCTTAGCCCCTTCAGAACTTGACCCCTAAATATAGCTGCAAGCAGCAATTACAAGGTCAAGTCCATCAACGGCATTAAGAGTAGCATTTGTGGACAGCTATGACATGAGAAAAATAAAATTAGAAAAGGTTGTTAAAGAAAACATACGTAAAACACAATGAAGTGATTTTTAATATTTCTTTGGCCAATAGGTGGCGCTGTTACTACATTTTGGTGGTAAGGTGGTCAGGTTGTGACAATCATACCTACAAAGTTTTGTTCATCATCACCATGTTGTGAGATGACCTGCAAAGTTTTGAACCACCACCTACTGGTCAAAAGATATAAAAAAGTTTATGAAAATGCTAATAAAATGTGAGTGCAACAACATATTCTATTTCTTTCTTTAGATTTTTGTCTCATGCTGAGTTCCACAATACCAAATTTGTCATAATCAACGCTACTTTCTTTTGGCCATTTTTAAACTTAAACTTTTTCATACTACTCCTAGGAGGTTGTACAGATTTGCATGAAATTTGGTATGTGTCATCTAAAGAGAGTTTACAAACTTTGTGTCTGTTATTACCACTTGTGGTGTTCTGCTGTTAAGCTATTGCTTTGTTAATCTTTTTAATAAACTGATATTGCACTATTGTTAGGTTTTTTAAGTTACTAAGTTTTCTTAGTCTGTTTTCACAAACAGACCCCAGCTCATATAGATTACACTAAAATCTCTTTTTCTAAAGAAAGTTTAATTAGTGATTACTGGTGCAGTTGTGTCCAAGACTGTTTAGGCTTTAATATGAAAAACGTCAGACTTCATACTTATTTTTGTAAGGATTTAGTAAAAGTTCACTTATATTATTGTTTTACAGCATTCATCTGATTTATCTGGTTTAGAACAAGTGTTAGTGTGAGTTTTAAAGCGTGCACTTCTTTGTATGATATACTAAGCACTAGATGTACTCCTATGGTCAATGTTAGCTAATATGCAGGAAATTCTTCTCTCTGAGACATGCAAAAATCAGGCTTAAGGCTCTCAATCGTGCAGTCAGACGTGTCCATGGTACAGAGGCTGCAGTCACAGCTAAGAGCCACTGGGTAGGTGATATGGGGGTCCACCCCTGGAGGGCAGTCTGGCAAACGGACAGTCTCATAGCGTACGTCCCGGTATGTGCACACATGTTGGTAAACAGTGGAAAATGGGCTTTTGTATACAGGCTCCTAGAAAAACAAGTTAAGAACCATTTGGTGTCAATATATATAATAAGTGTGCTTGAACATACAAAAAACTTTGCATGCAATGCATGCAATGAAAGACAGTTTACCTTTGTTAAGCAGTGGCCACTGCAGATGGTGGTATGAAACACCAAACATTTTGGACAGCCCTCTTTTTCTACAGCCACAGTCTCATTAACTGGCTCACAAGGTGGAAGAAAAGAGCACTGAGCAAGAACTAGTAGGACAACTAAACAGAATAACAGGGTCGGGATGTTGTTTTGAACAACTAACATCCTATAGAAAAAAGGAAAACAATTTAAAAACCATTGAAAAAACAAGCAAAAATTTTAACAGTTATTGTTTTATTAAAAGTACCATACAAAACAAATCTGAATGTGGTTTGTTTAGTGATTCTGAATAAATTGTTACCAGACTTACTTGTTAGGTATCTCTAAAGCTCAGCAGGCTGTTGTGAGTTGCTCCAAGCATTGACTCACAGAACATCTGGGTAGATTTATATAAGGCATGTAAGCTAAACAGTAACTAACAATTAAACTAAAAACTGACCTTAAATTAATCACACTAATCTCACACTGATTATTTTTTCCATTTATGTGACATCTAAGTTTGTCAGGTCAGAATAACATGGATTAATAACACTAGCTGTTTCTTAAGTGTTACATGAACAGTTTTATATCTGTAATCTCATCTAAAACATCCTTTGCCATCATCTGCCCATAGCAAACTTAAATTCCATGGTCTCTATGTAGCACAGGGTCAGGACATTATCAAGGTCTGAGTGGTTGCGCTCACATTTCACTGTAAGCAGTAGTCCTCAAACATTCTGTTTTTATTCTACCTGTTCTGAAAATCTATTCAATACTTCTCATTCAATATTAGACAGACAGACAGACAGACTGATACATACATACATTTCAACAAATGGCAACCAAAATCAAAGCCCTTGAAACATTGTGAACAGTTTTGTAGTGGCTACATGCACGTTCTGTTAATTCAAAAGCCAAGTGACAGTAATACAAGCAAAGGTGATGTTATAATTATCAAACCAAACCAATGTGATTCATTTATTACAGGATGAGCAGTGTGTTTATTCAGTGATAACATTAATGGATTTATTTTGTGTCTTCTCATTACGTCCTCAGCCTGCTTCCCTAAGCATTTTAACATGTAGAAAAGGCAAAAAACTCATATTGTCCAGTGTTCTACTTGAGTTACTGCTACCATTCTAGATGTATGGGATGAAAATCATCTCAAAATTATTAACAAATGCTATGCACTAGAACCCCTAAATATAGCCGCAAGCTGCAATTATGGGGCTACGCCTATTAACAGCACCAAGAATAAACCTTTGAACGTCTCTGATAATGAGATTAAGCCAATGTGGTGGATTGGCCGATCAAAAATCTTTTAATAACTTTTTGTCAGGGGTGTCGCTAGATGATACATAAATTTTGTGCAAATCAGACAAATGCCCTAGGAGGGGTTCGAAAAAGTAGGTTTTTAAAAAAAATCATAGACTGTGTTTGAATCATCATGAGTCAAGGAATCACAGGAAAAAAGGCCTTTAACGTTATGGGCATAAACTTTGTGTAAAACTTTGAACCCTTAGTGGCACTACAGAGTGTGAGGTAGAGACACCAAACTTGCTATGGAAACATTTCAGATTGTCCTCTATCAGTGTGCCAGATTTTATAACTTTCCTGTGTATGGTTCTACGGGCTCCCATAAACTCAGGAGCAAAACAAGAAGAAAACTAATGGATACAATACGGATCTATGCTGTAGGAGGAGTTTTAGGTTTTCAATATAATTCAAAATGGGAAGTATGTACTTTAGGAAGTAACATTAACTTTGACAAATTTGGCATGAGCCAGAAAATCTAAACAAAGAAGTTGCATAACAATGTAATTGCGATCACGTTATAAGCATATTTGTAAATGTTACTAGGACTAGGTGGTGGTGGCCCTAAACTTTGCAGGTCTCAGAATATGGTAATGATCAACAGCACTAAGAGAAGCCTTTGTGTCAGCCTGAAGTCCATTGCATATGTATTAATTACCATAACTTTTTGTTTGAAAAGGACTTTGAAAAAGTATGTTTTTAAAAAATTTAAAAATGGCAGGAAAATTTTATTGACAGAAAATGACACTATAGGGTGCATTTGAATCATCATCATATTCGTTAACATGGTATTCAAAAACGATTCAAACAATTGACACAATTCCCATAACATTTTGTTCGAAAAAGATCTTCGAAAAAGTAGGTTTTTCCGAAAATTAAAAATGGCAGGAAACTTTTCATGACAGAAAATGGCACTATATTGCATTTGAATTGTCATGAGCCAAGGAATCGGGGGGAAAAGAAAAATTTTGTTTGAAGGACTTTTGGGTCAAAAGTTATAAGCATAAACATGAATGACAGTTTAAACTGTTATTTGGGGCTTGACCCCTAATTAATAATCATAAGAGAAAGAGAAGGCAATCAAAGAAGTTTACCCAAATACTGTATGTGACCTTGAAGTGAAAAAAATTCTGACTGATTGTGACTGAGGTTCACCACCTGGTCTGGGTCTTAAAATGACGTGAGAGTAGGCAGGCCCAAACTCTAGGCAAGAGTCCCTTACTGACAGTGCCTGCAGGTCCCCAACCCTTGTGATGAAGGCGAGCGAAGTCTTAGGAGAGGGACTCACCGGTTTAAATGGCTTGAAGGGGGCTCCCCATAGACTGGAAAGAACTATAGAGAGGTCCCCAGAGGGAAACAGCAGTGGCCTAGGGGGGTTCAGTCTCTGAATGCCCCTTAGAAAACTGATCATTTTTTTCTATGGACTTGCCAGCCACTGCCAGGTGGTGAGCTGAGATAGCGACGATGTACACCACAGGAAGGACATCACAGAGCTAAAAAGTGAAAAGAAGGAACCCTGGCCTAAGTAATAGTGTCAACCACACCCGGGGCTGTAATTAGGAGCATCAGGCTTGAAAACCAGGACCGGGTGGGCCAGTACAGCGCAAGCCTGTTTTTTGTCCCCCTGATCTTGCATAGAGTTTGTGCAAGGAGGCTCACTGAGGAACATGTACTTATGCAGACCCTGAGGCCAGCTGTGTGCCAATGTGCCCATGCTGAGGGGGGTAAGACCTACCCATTAAAAGTATGACAATTTTATCATACTTGTTAAGTTTTGCCAATATCAAAAAGTATAAATTAAGCAATCAATAAAAGTGTTTTTGTTACCATGCTCCATGTTTGTACTATAGTTCCATGTCTGTCTAAGACAGAGAGGAAAAGTATCTGATTTCAATGTTTCGTCAATATTTTCAGCCCATTTTTTAGAAACTCATATGCAGCAAAAAATATCTGTGATTAATTTTGGCTGTTCACAACAAATAAGCCACAATGTTACTTACAATTGTCAAAGTCAAGGTGGAGTTTATTGATATTTCAGCCATATACAAGTACATAGTGAAACGAAACAACGTTTCTCCAGGACCAAGGTGCTACAGTACAACACAGAACAACACAAAACTATAATGTATGGTATATACAAAACAAAACACTCTATATACACGAAGTGCACAAAGTGCAAACAGACAGTACAAGACAGTAACGCAGACCAATACACAGTTCTAGCCAACTAGTGACAGTAGTGTGATTTGTAATAAGTTATTCTGTGTTTAGCAGTAATAAGTTATTTTGTGTTTAGCAAAAAACTGTTGCAAAGTCTGGTTGTGAGGGACCGAATGCTTCGGTATCATTTACCAGATGGCAGGAGGGAGAAAAGTGTGTGTGAGGGGTGTGTGGGGTCATCCACAATGCTGGTGGCTTTGTGGATGCAGCGTGAGATGTAAATGTCTGTGATAGAGGGGAGAGACCCTGATGATCTTTTTAGCTGTTCTCACGATCCGTTGCAGGGTCTTGCGGTCCGAGACGGTGCAATTCCCAAACCAGGCAGTGATGTAGCTGCTCAGGATACACTCGATTGTCCCTCTGTAGAACACAGTGAGGATGGGGGGTGGGAGATGTGCTTTCCTCAGCCTTCTCAAAAAGTACAGGCACTGCTGGGCTTTTTTTGTTGTGGAACTGGTGTTGAGCGACCAGGAGAGGTTCTCCGTCAGGTGAACGGGGGAGATGCCGGAGAGTGGTCTCTTTGTGCTCTTCTCGAAGTCAACGACCATCTCTTTGTTTCTTGTTGTCATTCAAAAATGAAACAAGTAGCTCATGCAGGTAATGGTCTCTAATATCTACAGCATGTATTGACTGATTTGCATCAAACTTGGCAAATATATTTGTTGTGGCAGGCTGATGACATTGATATGATTACTGTAAATCACGGTCATAGCACCACCAACTGGCAACAGGAAGTGTGCCTCCAAAAACAAACTTTAAAACAGTCCACTTACATTTAGCCAAGTTAGACTTGGTCTGAATAATATAGAGACATGGCTCATATAATGCTCTAAAAGGATTCCGTTTAAAATTACACTCCCCTAAATTAGCTCCACCCAATAACAAATCGGCCATTTTGGATTGTATGTGGATTTTGTGTCAATTCCAGGCTTTTAAGTGTTTGGTCATAGGGACTGATGACATAGAGGTGGCTATTGTTAGTCACACTTAGAATTTAAAATAGTCCTCATTTCTTTTCAGAATTAAATGCATGTGACCACTATGCATCGTTTTCTGCATCACCGTTTGTTGTTGCAACACAATAAGAAATAAAATAATGACGACATTCAGGTGCAAACAGTAGTAAAAGTGTTGAAAACAACAACTTTTTTGTCTCTTGTGGCTTTAGTTTGCGAAATTTGGGTTATATTTTGTTGCACAGTTGCGGCTAAAACATCTACAATAATTAGGCTTTTCGTAAATCATAGTGTGTGTGCGTTTCGCAAGGCATGATTGTTCTTGAATTCGTCCTCCATTGTGTACTGTGACGTTTTAATCTCCCACAGCAAAAGGCATTTAAAGAAGGCGGAGACTATCACGGAAACATCTCAATGCAGAAACAAAACTAAGCGCAGGTAAAACGGGACCCTTAACATTCACGCAATTGTGAACTTCTTTGTTGATTGTTTAGGTGAAGTCCTGTTTAGTAAATAAACCAGTAATCGATATTTTTGCTCATGTCGTCTGGTGCTCATTAAAACTTTTGCGGAAGGATAGTTGTGTAAGGCCTCTGACGCCACACTTTAGAACTGGTAATGTTTTATATAAGGTTTGCTTTTATACTTTTAACTTCTACCAGGTTTTTATATAAATAAACAGTCGACAGTAATCAACTCCCGATCCGGACGAAACAAGCTGTGAAAACGCATTCTGCTTCTGCACAAGGCGAAAATGATGCCGGTAAGTCGAGTTAACCTTGGTTTCCCCATATACGGAAAAAATAAAGAACAAAGCAGAGGTTTTAATCCGTCAATGTCTCACCATACCGGCATATTTTTATAATAATATCAAAAACTACATACGTGAGGGACTACGTTAATTACCATATGACATTTTGTGTTTTAAAACTCGCAAATCTTTTATCGACCAAGGCCTTATAGTTCAGCAAAAGTCAGCGTTAGTACTTTTTCCCCATCGCCTCGAGACTGGTTCCGAATGTTTGTTTTTGTTGGACACAGATTAAGTTTCTGTTTCGCGTATTGTGCTCGTACATTCCTGCTGTTTATTAGCAGTGTGTTGTTGTTAGTGTCATAAATTTATTTATTTTGGTTAAATTGTGTAACAAGACAATTTCTTTTCTAAGAACGTACAAAACCTGTGCCAGGGGGAAATGCAAACTATAACACAGTCATAGGTTAAAAATTCAATAAATGTTATAAGAATGTCACAGTGAGGCAGTATAAGAGCTTCGGAATTGCAGCATTTTAAGGACGGTGTGTAGGTGGGATTTAAGATTCTTACAAAAAATGAAAACCTACGGCTTAGCATAGTAAGTTAAATCAATGTGAGGTGTAGTAGTGTCCCGATGACGTCAACGCTGTCGCCATTATAACTTCATAACATTATAACTTTGGCGTAGTGGGAGAAAAATATATGAAGATAAAATTGTGCCAAAACTAAACAAACAAACACAACATTTTGCAAACAAATGCAATCTTTTTTTAAAGAAAAATCGACTCTTAAACAACAAACAGAAAGTGTTTTGCAAATACAAAAAGCAATTTGAGAGAAAATGCAGAGGTATACACACTTTTTTAGCAGGCTGTCGATACATTACCTTCTCATAAACCAGTGAGAATGGTATGAGCCCTTATGCAATGGCAGGTATTTGTGTTGTACGTCTATTTCTTAAAATGTGTTGTAGTTATCATTAGTTCAGTTCAACTTTATATCCATAAGCCAATTACTGTCTTATTTTTCCTTATTAGTTTTACCAATAATTTTTCCTTATTAGTTTAACCAAGGTGCAATAATACATGTATTTAGTGTGGTATATATATACATGTACAATTTTCAAAATTTCATTTTTTTTCCCTTTTTATTTGTAAAGCTGCTTTGAAACATTGTAAAAAAAAAAAAGGTGCATAAAATTGAATTGGGGTGTAACAATAGATATACAGTGTTTTACAACACAACTTTATTATCAGATTGTCTCCAGGTGATTTTCTCATGAATATGATCATGCAGATTTTCTCACCACTGAAGCCGTGCAATTTCTTTTTTCAAAACAGAAGTTGGCAATATTGGGCTTTTTACATTGGTCTCCCAGGAAAAGTCCTGAATAGGTACTTTGCTTATGTGCCTTTCTGTCATTAGTAGCAAACAAGACACATTTATCAATTTTGAAGCGATGTGCATTAATTTTGTTAAATTAGTCTCATTAAAATTATTGTTTCTCATTAAATTAGCTGTTACAAAAAATTCTGTTTCTATAAAAAATGATTTCAAAAATGTTTTGAATATATAAAGACTAGTTACTGCTGCTTGTATGCTTCAGTCCAGCCAACTGCTGAATTGAACTGCCCTACATTAATTTAATCTCATGTGATTTAATCATATGGATCTGGTTTTATGGATAATCAACATTTTGCTGTTTAACCTTGTTTTCAAATAACCAGGTTTCCGACTGATTGATTATTGCTGCTTGCACTAGCCATCATTGAGCTCAGAGTTTGGCACATCCAGTGAATTAATTTATTATTGTGCATTTGTTCATATAATTCTATTCAGCAGCGATCCCCATAGGTACTGATCCCCATAGGTTATACAGTGCTGCTCATTTTGTTTATTTCAAACAAATTGAAAATTTTTTTTTAAAAAAAACAGCATGGTTTGAATGTAATGCTATAAATGTCACTAAACTTGAAAAACGTGTGTGCGTGTGCGTGTGCAGTCTTGTGCAAAAGTTTAGGCACCCCTTGATAAATAACAGATTTTTTTAATTAAAAAGATGTTAACACAGTTTCTCTTGGAAATGGAAAAAATGCACAATATTTTCAGCAAACATTGGTGCATAGTTACTTTTAATGTCATAAATTGAACAAGGATAAAAAATAAAAACATTACTGGGGCACTGTGCAAAAGTTTGGGCACCTTACATAATAAGTACCTAGTAACACCTCCTCTGGCAGATATCACAGCTTGCAAACACTTTTTATAGCCAGCTAAAAGTCTTTCAATTCTTGTACTTGTGATTTTCTCCCATTTTTCCTTGCAAAAGGCTTCTGGTTCAGTAATATTCTTTGGTCGTCTTGCATGCACAGCTCTTTTAAGATCTACCCACAAATTGTCAATGATGTTTAAATCAGGGGACTGTGATGGCCATTCCAAAACCTTCAGCTTGCGTCTCTTGAGGTATTCCATGGTGGATTTCGAGGTATGTTTAGGATCATTGTCTTGTTGTAGAAGCCATCCTCTTTTCAGCTTCAGCTTTTTTACAGATGGTGTGACGTTTGCTTCCAGAATTTGCTTCCAGAATTGGATGCAGGCATTTAGTGGAATCCATTCTTCCCTCCACCTGTGCAATGTTTCCTGTGCCACTGGCTGCAACACAACCCCCAAAACATGATAGATCCACCCCCATGCTTAATAGTTGGCAAGGTGTTCTTTTCATGAAATGCTGCTACTTTTTTTCTCTAAACATGCCTTTGCTGATTGTAGCCAACGAGATCTATTTAAAATTCATCAGTCCACAGCACTTGTTTCCAAAAGGCATCAGGCTTCTATAGATGTTCTGTTGCATACTTCTGACGTTGGATTTTATGATGGGGATGCAGGTAAGGTTTTCTTCTGATGACTCTTCCATAAAGGTCTTGTCTGTGCAAGCCTCGCTGCACAGTGGAACGATGCACCACCACTCCTGAGTCTGCTAAATTTTCTTGCAGGTTTTTTGCAGTCAAATGGGGGTTTTAATTTGTCTTTCTGACCAGCATATGAGCAGTTCTCTCTGAGAGTTTTCTTGGTCTTCCAGTTTTCATCTTGACCTCCACAGTTCCCCTGAACTGCCATCTCTTAATTACATTTCTCACTGTGGAAACTGCAAGCTGACAACGCTTTGCTATCTTTTTGTAGCCTTCTCCTGCATTGTGGGCATCAATAACTTTCATTTTCAGAGTCTTGCACAGCTGCTTAGAAGAACCCATGGTTGTTGAGTGTCCGCAAGTGTGTGCACAAGGTTTGAAGAGTCAAAGTATTTGTAAAGCTTTGAAATTGGCATTTACTAATGACAGCTGTTGCCATGCATCAGATCTAACGAGCTGATTAAGATCTGAAACCTTGTAAAATGAATCTGAGACTCTGGAACTCTTAGGGTGCCCAAACTTTTGCACAGTGCCATAATAATGTAATAATTTTATGTTTTGTTTTTGTTCAATTTATGGCATAAGAAGTAATTATGCATCAATGTTTGCTAAAAATATTGTGCATTTTTTCCATTTCCAAGTGAGACTGTGTTAACATCTTTTCAATTAAAAAAAATTGGGGGTGTGGTGTGTGTGTGTGTGCCAATACAAAAGCTTATCTAGCAGTTACCATGCTGTGGCCACTGGTAAATGAATGAAAAAGTCAGTAAAATGTATGTTTTACTAAAATGTATGTTTTGCTGTACGTTTTAAAAAAACACTGGGAAAAATAGTTCACACAAATATATCCGATCTTTCTCAAAATCATCACAAGATCTTTACAAAATAGCAATCATGTAAAAAATTAAATCGTATGGACAGATGCACAATAATACATTTAAGGCTGTGTTCAAGTTAGAGCTTAAACTGGCTGGATGGAGTTGCTAGCAGCAAAAACCAAACAGTTATGTAAGTGTAAGTTGAACAACAACTTCAAGCTGCACAGCTGCATTTGAGAAAATCAAGCTGAGACAATATCATTATAAGAGGGGAGTTGTAAAACTTTGGGGAAAAAAAATTAAAAATCCTAAGGAAAAGAATAGGGCCCTTTGCATTTTCAGTGAGAAGCAGCTGAATTGTGCAAAAATCAACAATGAACAAAAATCGGTTTTAGGCATTATCTCCTTACCTTACCCAATACACAACGGTAAGTCTGTGTGTAAACCGAATATTGAATGTTCGGGTACTGTAGATGGTGGAGCATTGCAACTTGTGTCAGTGCATTGATGTATAAATGTTGTGTGTTAGAGTTAATTATGCTACATCATGTCTGATGTCGGAGATGTTAATGCTCTACTGCTTTGGACAAGTGAGACAGTTTTGAGTTCTGAACATTACAGTGTCTTTTCATGGTGAGTGTTATATTTGTAAATGTAAATTTGTAAACTTAATTTTTAGTCTAGCTTAAACGCAGTGCTAGATTTTTGGTTTGTTTTCCTCAATCTCTAACTTGTATTTTTCAGATGTTCCTGACTGTATACCTTAGTAACAATGACCAGCATTTTACGGAAGTACCCATCACCCCTGAGACAGAGTGTCGTGATGTGGTAGATCTGTGCAAGGAACCAGAAGAGGTCAATTGCCACCTTGCTGAATTATGGAGAGGCTCTGGTGAGAGTTTAACACAAATAAACTGAAGAATGGTCTATTGTTCACCCTGAAGCAATAACGTGTCTTTTTAAATATATCTTAACAATTTGAGGACCAGAGGATATATTATAAGGTGAAAGAGTTGTATTATATTCCTACTATTCCCACTATAGCAGGATTAGCAGCAAAAGGCAATGGCTACATGAGGTCTAAGGTGGGCTTGTGGGTGGAACATTACAGGTCCAGGGAGGAAGACCCAGCCCTGTCATTGCTGTCTCTATTGTTTGCTTTGTGCCTTTATTTGAATCAGATGCAGAGCTTCAGATGTTCTGATAAGCTCTTTGTTTGTTTTGGAGGTAGACTTGTAGAGCTGCGGGTTGGGCTATACCCAATACTTTTGAGGTTTTATATAATTTGTATATATAGGCCTGGCCTTGGCTTGAGTGTTTCAAGGTATAAACAGGTAAAGCACTAATGTTTTTTGCTATTCTGAGGTGACTTATGCGTACTTGGTCAGCATATGCTCCTTGTTTCCACAGAGTGTTGACAGTTGTTTCCGTCATCAGCACTTATCTTGGTAACAAGCCTGGCAGAGCGTTTTGTTGCCAGGCCTGGAACTTGTGTATGGCCCTTCCAGGTCATTCCTTGTTCCTGAGCCCAGTGTCGCATACATAGTAATTCCCTTGGGTAATCCCATATTGTTGTATTGTTTTCGCTGTCAGGTTTGCTTAAAGGAACACTCCAGTTTTTTTGGAAATAGGCTCATTTCTTTGGTCATTTTTGAACGCGATGCTACTGGTTTAATTGGATTCAATGAATTATGCTAAGCTATGCTAAAAGTGGTACCACCAGACCCAGAGATCAGGTAAATGGATTCCAAAAGGTAAAACTCAACTTATTAACTCTGAGGAAGTTGGAGAATTAGCCTGTTTCCAAACAGTTTAGTGTTCCTTTAATGGTATAACTCTGTGTCTTCCCCTTGGTAGAGCCACCAGGGTGGTTGTCTACCCCCGCAGTTGATGGGCCCTTTCACAGCTTGTTCCCTTACATGAGTTCTCCCCAGATTGGTGAGTCATATGGGATAATCTTCCTCATGTTAACCTCCCTATGGTAAGGTGTGGTCACTGTAGTTCAGTGCCTCCAGGAGAGGGTAGAACAGTTCCCAGTGCTATTCCAGCAGCTGCCTGGTGGAAATATTGATAAGCAGCTTAAGAAGAAGTTATTATCTAGGGCTACCTTAGGTAATGGCTTGCTCCTTGCGCTTTGCCTTATACACTGGATGGTTATGTCTTAGGGCACTCACTATGAGACACTGTAAAGCTTGCCATGTCGCTCCGCCGTACCTTACCCTTGGTATAGGGACCCTTGGTGTCTCACCATCAGCACAATGTCAAGGGAGGGACAGAACGCAAATGTCTGTTACAACTGTAACTTCTGTTCCCTGATAAAGGGACAGAGGCATTGTATACCTTAATGCCCCAACAACCTAATTGTCCACATTATGGCCGGCATGAATATATTTAGCTCCTCAGCAAAATTTTGTCATTTCTTGT
>JAZGTK010000832.1:0-23454 GCA_036877625.1 Ambastaia sidthimunki
AGAAATACCAAAGCAAATCAATCATGCTTTTAACATCAGCATCAAAAATCATTCACAAATGATGTTACCTTCATGGATGACTGCCCTAGAAAGGTGAAGCTGAAGATGAGCCTGTACTTTACTTTTCTTTGAGGGTTTGTAAAAAGTAGTAGTACAGAATGGACAGTGGTACAGGGAACAGCAGGAGGTGCATTTGTTAAGTGTTGGTAATTCACAACCTCTCTGTATTGATGGGATTTTTATACCTAAAAAGAGAATTCAATTTACATTAGATGGAAAAAAATAATAGATAGGTGTTTATAGTTTATACAAGCTGAGAGAGATTTACATTTTCTTAAGTAGATCAAAAGCTAGAGAAACCACACACCTTTGTGAGATGCAAATAAAATAGAACACGTGAAGAAAGAGTATAACTGCTCGCTCACTCAAGTATTTTTATTATTTCCAACATTTCAGCAGGCAAGCAGCCTGTCAAGATAAAGCTTACTATAAAATGCAGAGCACCACAAATAGAACCAACAATTAATCACAGGTGAGATTAAAATTACAATTAACATAATAATTAGGCAGCAAACAATTAAACACTCTCTTAACTTTAGATTAATAAAATACAGCATAAATAATTGAGCACCAATCACAAACATGACAAAAAATTAAGTTCACATCAAGATCAAACAAACATTAATTAGATCATCTCATTTATTAGAAACAACTCAAATCAAATTTTACATTCAAACCATATGGGACCAATGTTTGTGATTGTTGGTGGTCAATTACTGATAGTGAATAACTTGTTTTCTTAATATAAACTTAAGAAATAATATTTTGTTTGTTTGCTGTAATAAACATACATGAGTGTGCAGTTAAACTTTCATTTACATACATACAGACCGATTATAAATCTGTCTTTTGTATGTTCGTACTCTAAAGTTGCTGCAAAATCCATGTGGTGTGGGTTAGAAGAATATCTTACCAGAAAAGGCCATCTCACGCAAAACTGGAGACAGAAAACCAAAAAATTAAAAACATTTAAATAAGAAAGAGAGGCAGCGCTAGCAGGCCTACATAGAATTTGAGCAGCTAAGCTTACACATATATGTACAAACTTGTCACAATATTGTCCTTGCATATAAATTATAAAGATGTCTCTTGACAGAAATCAGTTAATTAGTAACGACCTTTAGCTAATCGCTTATAAATTATACTTGTTGCACGGTCGCAGAACAACTTTAACGAACATGTAACATAGTATTATCTCTTTTTGTGTTGCTTCTCGATTTAGTTTGATTTGATTCTGTGCTGATGGCTCATATACTGTGCAGCCTCCCCCTACTGGACGCATCAGGAACAACAGGGGCCGTAAAACTGCCTTGCTCCAGGTCTGCAGCGTCCCCCTACTCGCTTCATACAGCTGCGACGGCTAGCCCCGCCCCTGCTTGTGACGTCAGTTTGGGACGCCCTCACCTTGCACTGCGCGCTTGCGCACATTCGCTAAGTTTATTCGTGGTTTGCTGCGATTTGCTGGAAGAGTGCCATGTCAAAAGAGGTAACAGATACTGTTTTATGGTTTAATATTTGTATTTTATTGATTGCGCAGTTTATGTAAGTTGTGTGAACGGAGTGTAAGCTCAGAACAGTAAATGTGTCCATTGCAATGGATGGATTTGTGATAAAATCCTCGCTTGTTTCCTCCTTTATCGCGTCTCTTTGTTCGTCGTTACTGCGCGACGACTTTATTTTTCTGTTGAAATCATAATTTGTGTTCTTTATTGATATGTGAAACAAAGTGTGTGTTTTGTATATGTGTAAAACTGTTGTAATTAGTATATTCTGGTGTGTTTTAGGCCGCGTCACAAATCGGTGATGTACAAACCGCTTCCTTTTTCATAAAAAAAGTCATAGTTTTGTTGTATGCGTAAAATTAATAAAATCAATTAATGGGGAAAACTCCCAAATATATGATCTTTTGATATTAATATTGCAGTCAGTATTTACTCGCATTGGTTTTGACTCCCCAGCAACAAACCCCCCGCGAGCCCGAGCAGCTCCGGAAGCTGTTTATTGGGGGACTTAGTTTCGAGACAACAGACGAGAGCCTTCGGGCGCATTTCGAGCAATGGGGAACCCTTACAGACTGCGTGGTGAGTACATCTGCAGCCACTGACATGCTAATGAATAAGACTAGGATCCAAAACCAGTGGTCACCCCATGATCTCTTTCACAGGTGATGAGGGACCCCAACACTAAAAGGTCGAGGGGTTTCGGCTTTGTGACCTATAGTACAGTAAATGAGGTGGATGCAGCAATGGACGCTCGCCCTCACAAAGTAGATGGAAGAGCAGTTGAACCCAAGAGGGCCGTATCTAGAGAAGTAGGTCCTGAATAGATTTAACTAAACGACCAGTGTGTGTGTGTGTGAGTATTTTCCTGGCTCAAATTTGTGTTTGTGACATGTTCTATTTTGAGTGAGTCCTGTTCAAGTTAATTGTGTGACTATTTAATTATTCATTCTTTCTTTACAGGACTCCTGCAGGCCAGGTGCTCACTCCACTGTTAAAAAGATTTTTGTGGGTGGAATCAAAGAAGACACAGATGAGGAACATTTGCGCGAGTATTTTGGTCAGTTTGGTAAAATTGAGGAGGTGAACATTATGACTGAGAAGAACAGTGATAAGAGAAGGGGGTTTGCCTTCATCACATTTGATGATCATGACTCTGTTGACCGGATTGTTAGTAAGTGACTAGTGCACATCTCAGTAACTAAAGCATAAAGCATGTCTATGTGTATTTTAAAGCTAAAATAGCTGCTTTATCTTTCACCCACAGTTCAAAAGTACCACACAGTGAATGGACACAACTGTGAAGTCAGGAAAGCTCTCTCGAGAGAAGAAATGAACAAGGTTTCAATGAACCCACGAGGTGAGATTGAATTGGCAATTAAGTCTATATGTAATAAATGTACCTCCGTGAAGCACATACAGAATAACAAAGTACATTATTTGAGCTGTATTTGTGTGTCATGTAGCAATATGATTTATAAAAAAAAAACTTCCTAAACTGTTCGTCAGGTGGCAGAGGCGGAGGGGGAGTAAACTTTGGAAGAGGAGGTGGATATGGAGGTACAGTTTTGTCTTTGGTTATAAACCTCATTTGTGATTTTATGTATGTCCCACGATGTTCTGCATGTTGTTAATCATAATTATCAAAAATGTTTTTTTAAGGTGAATATGGTGGAGGAAGAGGAGGTTATGGTGGAGGTGATGGATATAATGGGTATGAAGGAAATGGTATGTATCGGTTAATAAAAAGAGGCAGGTCATGTTACACTTGATAATCAAACGTGGTGTCGTACTGCATATTTAATTTATTCACTTTCTGTTTTCCAGGTGGTTATGGTGGAGGCGGACCGGGTTATGGTGGTAACCGTGGTTATGGGGGAGGCAGCAGTGGTTATGGCAACCAGTGTGGAGGCTTCAGTGGAGGCGGCTATGACAACTACAACAATAGTGGCGGAGGCAACTTTGGGGGAGGTCAGCTGTGCAAATTCCTTATAGCATTTTATTATTTGTTCATGTTTCTGGTCTTCTGTCCTATATGTGTGATGCCATAAAGAATGTTTTAAAGTGTCAGTGGATTCTTGCAGGCAACTTTAGAGGTGGTGGAGACTACAATGACTTTGGTAATTACAACCAGTCTTCCTCTAACTATGGCCCTATGAAGGGAGGAAACTACGGAAGTGGTGGAGGTGGGCGGAGTGGTGGCGGCCCATATGGTGGTGAGTTAACTTTGGTGTTTTATATGGTACAGTACAAATTATAGTTTTAATTTATAGAATTGTCGATTGTCTATAACACTCTTTAGGATGTCTGCTAGAAAGGGCATTAAACCAAAGACATTCAAGGCCATCAGTCAGCAGTATCTGAACTTTTGATGTGTCCCAGGAATAAGTTTACCAGTTCATATACCTGAAATAAAAGAACAGACTTCAAACCACATTTGAAAAACATCACAAACATGTAGTCAAGCACAGCTAAAGTAATAATTGTCACATGCACCACTGACACAATGACATAGCATATTTTATCACATAAAATAAGGGGTATGTCATTTTTATGACAATTTTTTGTAAGGCAAAGTTCCAAAAGGTTCACATACTTTTTCTTGCCACTGTATATGCATAGCATCTCTCACGCAGACAAACTTGTCATCAAAGTGAAATAAAAAAATTTAACCTGTCAGATAATACATGAAACATTGTGGTTGTTTTGCAGGTTGTTATGGAGGAGGCTCAGGGGGTGGATATGGAGGAGGGTCTGCCGGGCGGAGATTTTAGGGTAAGAATTGCGTAACGTCTGGCAAGGGCGCTTTTGCTCATTAGTTTATACTTATCCATGCACAGAAGATGCATAACCTATGCTAATGTTTGTCCATGATCACTCTTGAATTGGACTGTAATTGAGTTTCAGTGCAGGGGATTCAGCAGCAAACCTTCAACCCCTTTTAAGCTAAGATCCAGTAACAAGATGAATGTTGATTGAGTTGTGTTCATAAACTTCTGGCTGCAGCATCTGCAAACGCATCTTCATTGTCCTAACCATACAGTCTTAGCTGAACTGAAGGTTTGCTTCTGTGCTTCAACTTCTTATCCCCCTCCAGTTCAGTTCTTGATGAAGACAAAGCAAGGTTTTAAAGTGTAACTGAATTTATGTTCCGTATTGTCCAACAGGCCACAGTACTTAGAGGAGAGCCATGACAGGGAAAGGAGAGAAGCATACAGGTTTACACACCTAGATCTGCCCAGCCAAGCAGCGTGGGGCAGTTTTAACGTCTGTCACGCGAAGAGAACGTTCAGTAGGGGATGAAAATCATGTGGGGAGGTTGGGGGGTGTTGGGTGGCTGAAGGGGATAAAGGAACATGTCAAAAGTATTCTAGTACTGGAGAATATTTTCTAGTTTGTAGTTTTGCTTTTTTTCTGTCTGTGAAGTGCAAAGCATTCCAATAAGGTTTTATGCAGGGTTTAATTGTTCTGTTGGTTTTTCTCTTGAACCAGTACGGTATCTTCTGCTTTATGTAAACAGTCACCAATCAAGATGAAATAAACCGCTCCAGTCCTTTTATATTTAATGGTATTTGTTGTGTTTTGATTTTGTGAGCTTTGAAGACTTGCCCAGTAGTGTAATCGGGTTTCCACAATGGGCCCATTTCTGATGTTGTTTTGTTAAAAGCCGTTTGTCATTAGATTTAAGCCATATCTTTAGTTACCTTAAATTTATCGATGGAGATTAGGTTCAGAAATGCATGCATGTATTGCAACATTTAGGTCTAAAACTTAGGCAGGGGGGCAGTTGTGTTCTACTGGTTAAGGAGTCGGGCTTGTAATCAGTAGGTTGCTGGTTCGATTCCAGCGCCGGCAGGTAGCAACTGAAGTGCCCTTGAGCAAGGCACCTAACCCACGATTGCTCCCCGTGCGCTGCAGTGATAGCTGCTTACTACTCCGGATGTGTGTGTGTGTGTTCCTGACTTGCAGTGTGTGTTCACTCCTCATTAAGGATGGGTTAAATGCAAAGGTCAAATTTCGGTTATGGGTAACCATAACTGACAAATACATTTTATTAAATGTATTATTAGGCTAGAATTCCAGTAAAGAAATGCCGTATGTCTGAAATTTATCTAGGTAAATTGCACATTTCATTTTATTGATTGGTCTCCATACTTGCCTGTTTTTTTTTTTTTTTTTAATTTTGCAATTGCTGGGTGGCATATCGTTCATCTTTGTGACAATATTAATGTCCTTATGTTTTCATGATTGATATCAATGAGGTTTTTAGCAACTTTGAAGTGGCAATCAACGTAAATCACGTAAATGGTCAGACTATCCAATGAGGTGCCAGCAAAATTTCTAGCCATTGGGAGGAGCCAGCTTAAAGACTAGCCAAAGAGAACAGACTGTTGAGAAGTGGTCCGTCGAAGAGAGGCTAGCCATTGGGATGAGCCAGCTGAGAGGCTAGCTTATTGGAAACACCAGCTAAGGGAAAGTAGCAAGATCTTCGCTTGGAGCCAGAGAAGCAGGGGACAGCAGTCTCTTTGTGAACAGATGATTACTCTTGTAAGACTAGCAAGAAACAGCTACCAAAGTAAGGTATTTAACATACCAGACTGGTAGGTAAGAGAAGAATTTTAGTTTTTTTTAGTTATTATTTGAACTATTTGTGCTCATCAAAATTGGTAACTGTTGTAAAGATTTTGTGGCTTGGTTGTTTTCGTGGTTGTGATGAAAACTTGACTGTTGAACTTATAACAGCGACCAGTTTTTAAACTGTTAAAAGTAAGGTTTGATATGTAATTTTATGTGATAAGCTATGTCATTGTGTCAGTGGTGCATGTGACAATAATAACTTTAGACTTGCTGTGCTTGACTACATGTTTGTGATGTTTTTTCAAATGTGGTTTGAAAGTCTGTTCTTTTATTTCAGGTATATGAACTGGTAAATTTATTCCTGGGACACATCAAAAGTTCAGATACCGCTTGACTGATGGCCTTGAATGTCTTTGTTGTAATGGTCCTGGTAAGTGATTTTTTTTTTTTAAGCATTTAAAAATATTCTTTTTTTTTTTTTCATAACCCTATACAAATTTTGTATTTTTTTTTAACCCCAGGGTAGCTAGATTGCTGCAAACATCTACTCAGTGTTGCTGCATGAAAATGTTATTCTTGTTTAAATCTGCATCTTTCACATTTGTGAACATAATGGCCCTTATTTATCAAATGAACGTGGAAACGAGCGTAAATCTGTCCGCACAAATGATCTTGCGATCAAGATCACATGTGATTTATGAAACGATTTGTACACTGCCAATCCCGTCGTACGAATGACAGACATTTGATAATTGTGGCAGTTGAAAACAGTCGTCATGTGAAATATCACGCCCCTATAAATTCGGGGTTTAGCTGTCCTGCCCCCACACTTTACGACATGGAGGCACAGAAGACGGTGGCGAAGAAAAGGATTTTCTCGCAAAATGAGTCGGAAGTCCCAACGTTCCATTTTAAGATACAGGCCGATAATGTGGAAAAACAATGAAAAAATCATTTTTTTTCCTTTTTTTTAGTTAACTACAAAGAACAGACATTCAAAAATAATCTCCATAAGTTACGTAGTCCAGATAATTGAGTAAAGGTATTTAAATGACTATTAAAGTTGACTTGCAACTCTCAAGTTGCGATGCTTTAGAGCTTATATAATTCTAAATCATTCAAGGAGAAGAAAACGGACGCACAGCACAAGATTTATTGTTAAGACTTTAAACGATCAAGTAACATCCAAATGATTTAACATTCTTTATTCTTTCCTGATCCCAGCGTGGTGAGCATATTTTATTGTTGTTTAGAAGTCATTTGTAGTTCATGTTAAGGTTTATGGAGATTGCTGTGGATAATTTAAAAGGCCAAATGTGTTGCAGTTGTATTTTAAAAAATTTATTGAAATACTTTAAAATAATTTGAGTTTCAGCCTGGTTTAATATCATTTATATGTATACAGATGTCTTTGGTCAAATTGGGCTTAGTTTTACAAACTTATTTACATCTAAATTCTTACATTTTAGGTAAAGAAAAAATGGTCCGATATAAAACTGGCAACTAAAAAGCGCGTTGCTGCGGTAAAACGCAGCATCCAGCTGACCAGAGGAGGCCGGCCAGACCCCAGCCTTTTGCTGACCCTAGTGGAGGAGCGCGTGCCAACAGCACAACCTGTGCTCAGCCAATGCGCGTCCTCTCCGCGAGCTGGTCGAACACCACGACCCTGTCCTCACTGCTGAAGTACTGGCAAAGCAAGATCAAATATGCCAGTCAATGTCAGAAATTAATCTGTCTCTTCTTGCTGTAAATGAGATGCTTAAAGAAATAAATTAGAATATAAAACGTCATTAAAGAGAGAGCAGAAATGTTGCCAAAATAAAACATAACATTGTCAAAAATGTTCAATTTATTTAATTAATATTCCAACATCTTTAATGTGCACTTAACACTTTGTCAATATTTCACACTGACATAACAAATTAATGAATGTGTGACCTCATTCATAGTAGTTTGATGAAAATGCTTTCATAATAGTTCTCTGTCGCATGCTGCGTAAGTTCGAGCCAACTCAAAAACTTGCTTACACCTGGTCGGGACCTGACGTGAGATTGATCATATCTACCGCTCAAGTTCATATTGATAAATACCACACTTTGCGTAAAAAAAAAGGAGCGTACGCCCTGTTTTCTGTCGTTTCTGTCATTTCTTGGATCTCAAGGGATGTAGGTTTTTAGTATTTATGTATTAGTATTTAATAGTAGGCATACTCTATTGTAGAACATGACTAGGCATGGAATGTTGAGAATGTATTGTTCTTAAAATTTCTAATTTAAATGTTCATAACTTTTCGTTTTCCAGGTCATGGAGCAATAGCTGCTGGACAGCAATAGAAGCTATTTTATATTTTAATGTTTTAACACTATTTTAATAGCATATATGGTGTTTTAATAAAATTTTAAAGCATTTAGTAGAATGATTAATAATTCTGAATGTGTAAGGACTGATTGTAGGGAATTGTGGAGAACATGAAATATTATATAGTTTATTCACATAGTCAATAAATAAACAGGCCTTTCAGATACTGAAAAACACTTTCCAAAGTGCACTTCCTGAAAATCTGTGTACACTTTAATTCTAAAGTAAATGTGAGTGGTGCTTGCCATTGAAAATATCCCAATCATGTAAATGATATCTAAAGTATAAAGAAATTAGATATTGCTCTAATTTCTTAATATTAAGTTATACAGAAAACATTAATACAGTAAATGCAAGTTGGTAACAGATTGTGGACTCATGGATTTATAATTTACATGCTTCATTTGTCAATTTTTAACAGTATTGAGAAGGATTCTAAAGTTTATCACAAGATCAAGGTTCCTGTTAAAAGTTTTTATTTTATTGCATATCTTGTTAGTAAAGTAACATCAATAAGATGTTTATCGATACCAGATGGATAAAGTAAGGTTATGGTTGTATATAGACTGTAATGTGCACAGTATTGTGCAGAAGTTCTTGTGCAAAATTATGAAAATAAATTATGAAATCCAGAACTACAGCCTTCATTTGAGATGGAGGATGGATTTTAACATTTGTTATTTCCCATTTCATCAAACATATTCATTAAATGTAGCATGTTACTTCAATGTCCTGTCTCTGTGTAAAAACATGTTTTAATCATATTACAGTAGACATGTTTTAAAGAGCACAATGAATTAGGATCAGCCTATTTCCTAAGATAAAACAAATGACTCAATTTAGTCCTTTCTACAAACTAGAATAATGTCTTACTCTTGATGGATGCTCTATTGGACGCCTGCTTCATCAGCTATAAATCTTGCTGTTCTTTTTATAGCAATTTGTCCTTTGAAAACCACATTTTTAGTATTTGTAAAACTGCATTTTTTTATCTTAAAAATATATCAAAACTGCAACACATGGTTTAATAAAAAAAAAAACTTAAAATGGTTAAAAATGCAGCAGCCAGAGTTATAAAAACACAATTAGGACCACGTTAACCCAGTTCTGTCACCACTGCACTGGCAGCCTACCAAGCATTGTATAAACTTCTAAATTCTGTTGATTACTTACAAGGCCTGAATGGTTCAGTTCCTCATTACCTGAGCAAGCGCCCCTCTTATTACAGTCCTTCACATTTACTGTGATCTGAAAATTCTGACCAGGTGATAATATCCAGAATTTCAAAATCAAGTGCTTGATAGATCCTTTTTATATTTGTTTTCTGGCATTTTGGATTGTGTGTATTGAATATTTTTTGTCAATTCCAGGCTCTGAATTTTTAAATACTACTTTTAGGGGATTTATCCATCACCTGTCTGTTCACCTGCACTACCTGTTCATTCCTTGTATTGTTTATGAATTATCTCTATTAAACACGTTTGATTAGCTTCAACGTTGTTTTGCTATTGCTCCAGAAACCCAGCTCGTAACAACAGCATGCATTGAGCAATTTATGTCAAACTTGGTGAAATATTAAATTTATTTATAAATTGCTTTTACAATGACGCATGTTTTCAAAGCAGCTTTACATTTAATGAAAATAAAATCATAGAAAATTATGAAACATGTACTTAGAATACATTGCTATTGTTCATTAAACAATTATTAGTAAATTATTAGTAGTTTATTAGTTAAATATAAAGTTGACTGAACTGATGATAACTACAACACATCTGGACCATTTGAATAAATAGACGTGCATTAGAAATACCTGTCATGCAAAGGCTCACATCTCTCTCAGTCTGTTCCTATAAAAAGTGTCCCTGGTTCTAGTTTACCTAGTTAATGCAGCCTAACAATCCCTTAAGGAATTTGAGTAAAAAATTAATTAAATATGTGTAGGCTAGATTAAAAGGATCTATAATTGAACTTAGATTTAAACTACAGAGTGTATATCGCTACCTTAGAATTATAAGGTTCTGTCTGCGTTTTGACCAGTTTTGAGATATTGAGGTTTAAAGTTTTTGCAGTGTAAATACCAAAACTGATAAGTGGAACAAATTACTTTAAAGCATCAGAGTTAGAGACACCCCAAATGTATTCTAAATATGAAATATAAAAATTCTACCTAACTTGGAAATTAGGTATTTTGGAACAGGTCAATTGCAGATAGAACCTTATAACTCTAAGAACTCTGAATTGCCTTGGAATTACAAGGTTCTATCTAACAAAACAGAAAAGATAACAATGATTTAAGAAATATTTACAATTTACTCATGTAGCCTATCTTGAATATGTGAAATGTATGTCTTACAAATGTGTTTTCATCTATCAAAATGTTATATCTAAGCTTTTAATTGTATAGTGTTGCGTCCAGTGAAGAAGCAATTTTTTGAGTAATATGCTCCAGGCAAGTAACAAGACAGAAGGCTTAAATGCTGTAAATCACTGTTTATTTTGTTTGATTATATGGATCATGCTACTCAAGCAATTGTCTGAAAGATGAAAACAACAGCTGCAACAAAAACATAAACCTATGATTGCCTTCAAATTTTGAAATAGATATTATAATATTCATATTAGCTAGCTCTAGTTAGCATCAGCTAGCGCTAGTTAGCACTAGCAATCGCTAGCTAGCATACGCTAGCATGAACTAGTGAAATAAGTTGTCAAACACAAGACATTTAGGCTTTTCGAGAAATCTACAGCACTTTCCTTGTTGTTTTCAATGACATCTTTACATTTACCAAGTCTCAGAACACAGTATTAAACCAGTGGGACTGGGACAGACTTATCAGTAACAACATAAAGAGGTAAGACCTGATTGGTCCTCCTGTGTACATTCCAAATTATGATTGGGCCGCCGCAGATAGAACCTTATAAGACCAAGTTTGAGTTCAATTTCGCAGATAGAACTTTTTGGTTTTCACATTAAACACCCAAAATGCGTTTTTTTAAAAATAAAACACCTGTAATAGTGTCAATAACTTAATAAGAGTAAGAATATGTCAATAACTCAATTAATGTCAATAACTCAACTAAAATGTCAGATAGAACCTTATAATTCTAAAGTAGCGATCTGCTTCCTGGACAAAACTGGAAAGATTGTGTCAGAGTTTGGATGCCAAGTATGAAAGGGATCTACCACTTGTGCCTGATTTTGAAATCTAAATTGACCTATTTTAAACAGACTTTAAAATATTTCTCAATTATTGTTGGAGTTAAATGCATGTGACAACCATTCAACCATTTCTGAAGCAGAAGCACCAGGTGGCGATAGCAGCATAGTGCATAGGGCAGTTGTTTCTGCTTGAAGCTATATTTAACATGTACTGTATACTGTATATAAAAATGAAACACAGAAAAAAACAAAAAAATAAACATGTTCAACACATAATTATTGCAAATAGTATGAGCAAGATGTATGTTAATAAAACAATTTATGGATACTAGGTTTGTAGTTAGTTTATGGATAAAGAGTTGACTGAACTGATAAAAACTAAAACTGTAAGCACGTTGTTTGTCTGTGTTGACATACTTTTCTGTTGAACATAATGAACATATTTTACTAAATGTAAATATAAAACTACATTTTAAAAGGGTGTATTGAAATAAATGTGTTTGTTTATAAACACAAATCATCAATTAGCCTAACATACATTCTTTGAATAAAATAATGTGTTTTTTATATATGTTTGATAGAAAATGTGAATATTATAAAGGCCTATACATTTTGTTTAACTGTTGGGGTTGTCTGTATGGTGGATTCAAAGTGGTGTAATTGTACAAAATCAAACCAAGCAAAATGATTAGTTCACTTGTAAGAACAGAGAACTTAGCAGAAGTTTTTTCTTCTATGCCTAGATTCAGGCCCAAAAAGACTGATAGGCAAAGTCACATGGTGTTTGTCACATTAAACAATGCTTTTAAATCTTTTTAAAAATACAAAGAATATTATCTCCACGTGACCTCATTGAGTTATTCTGTTAATGTATCTTGTACCATTTCATTAAAGTTTTTAAAGAACAGATTTACGTCTGTTCTTGACTGCTCTTGAGTTACCATTAGAATAGATGCCTAGTCTTCTGCAAAAACAGAAATATACTTTTACTTTTTATAACAATATGAGAGAACCCCTAAAAAAAGGACCCCTAAAGCTTGGGCTCCTAAACATCAGATCGCTCACACCAAAGGCAGTCATTGTAAATGAAATGATCTAACGATGATCTAAATGAACTAATGTCTAACTAAAACATGGCTCAAGCCAGATGATTACATTGTTCTCAATGAGTCTGCCCCACCAGTCTACTTTTATAAGCATAAGCCCTGTCTGGTTGGTAGAGGTGGTGCTGTTGCAACTATCTATAGAGATTTTCTAAAGGAGGACACAGGTTCACTTCTTTTAAATTGCTTGTGCTTAATGTTACTGTACCAGACATAAGAAAATAAATCTATGTTCTTTCTTGTACTGGCTACCATGTATAGACCTCAAAGACCCTACGTCAAGTTTGCAGATTTTCTCGCTGACCTCTTGGTGGTGGTTGACAAAGCACTGATCGTTGGGGATTTTAATATTCATGTATGATACAAATGATGTGCTGAAAACTGCATTTAGGGACCTGCTAAACTCTTTCGGAGCCATGCAAAACATCACTAGACCTACTCATTGCGTTATTACACACTAGATCTAGAATTATATCACATGGACATAGATATATATATTTCACACAGAACAATTATGAGATTACTGATCACCTTATTTCATGGATAATAAACATTGCTAATGTTAGCCTTATTGCTTCACATTATTGAAAGGGCAGAACAATTACCCCAACCACCAAGGACAGATTCACAAATGCCCTGCCCGACCTATCTAACCTACTCAGCACAACCATGAGCTAATGAGCTTGATGAAATGACTAGCAGTATAGACTTTATCTTCACCAGTACACTAGATACTGTCGCACTCATCAAATTAAAAAAAGTCAAAGAGAATAATGCACCATTCACTCTAAAGAGAGAAACTCGCAACCTTGAGCGGAAATTAGCATGGAAAGACAGTATGTCTTTCTATAAAAAGACTCTAAAAGTCACAAGGGCTGCACATCTTAGGGCTGCACATCTGCACATCTTGATCCACAGGAGAGCCTGAGCAGGAAGATGATGACATGGCATTAGAGCCTGTGAGGACAACTTCTGCCAGAACCAGGCGACCTAGAAATATCTATACATATGACACCTTGGGTGAGCCCACACTTCGATCGATGAACAGGAGTGCTTGTGGTCTAGGCATGGATGTGGTAACCTGCTGTGTACAACCTCATCTCAGCATCGATCAACTGACTATGTATCCTTTTTGATGATTCGATTATTAAGAGTTTAAAAAAAAATTCAGTTTAGATTCATATTTGTTTTAGTTAAGAGTAATTTATGGCTAGAGGTGTACAGATGTTTAACAGCAGAGTTATAGTTTTTTTCGGTTGAAACTACAGCAAGGGAAAAATGCTTAAAAATGTTGAATCTCATAGTGACATTTAAAATGTGTCAAGGAATTGTGTGGGTTGTATGTGGTATTGTTCAGTTGTCATTACAAGATGTCTGGGGGGCCCACCAGCAAACCTAAAGACAAGACACCTCTCAACACAAATCAAATCTAACAAATTTAGATGATGGTTGTAATGTCACAGTTGTATAGAATTAGAAGATACTGCCTTTATTGCTAAGTTGTGAGAAAACTTGTACATTACACTGTATGTGATGAATATCTACCCAGAAATAGAAAAAAATGTTTGGTAACATTTTATTTTTTAGTGGGGGAGGATGTAACGGGCTCAAAGAATTGTTGTTTATTTTTATTTTTTTCCATGTCTTTCCATATGCATATCCATAAGCTGTTGCTGGCCACGCCCCACCCATACCATGTTTACGCTGTGCATTTACTACACATGAAAATTATGGAAAACAGAAGCACTGTCCAACCCTACATGTTCGACCCAGAGTCTGTCCCAGACCAACAGGAAGAGGAGCCACCTGCACAAACACCACAAATGCAGCAAGCAGTTTCTGAATGGTTAGTTAACTTGATATATTTTGTTGAGTTTGAAAGGTCAACATCAACATCAATATTGAAGTATAATCGTAATTTCGACATTGAAAAGCTGCCATTGAATCAATGTTGAATAGAGGTTAAGTTTTCCATAATTAAAAGTTAAACATTGAATCAACATTGTTTTAATGTTAATCTTCCGAATGCGCGCTCTTATCATCTGTCCATCAGCGAGGAGCATTTTAATTTGAATTCTCTCCTGGAGGAACTCTAATTTTGACAGTTTTTTTGATGGGACTTGCGGTGAATCAGCCATAGTATTTACTGAGGTAAGTTTTACATTTATCATTTTTATCGGTCACTGTTATCAATGTAACAACTAAACTAGAAAAAAGTTGGTTAAATCTGTTATTCCAAGATGTAGCTGTTGTGTTCTAGACAATATTCGGTCAATTTAATTTGGTGTTAGTTAGTGCTAACGTCAGTTGTTTGAGCATGGGATGTTGCCAGCAGTTATAATGTTAACATTCCTTATTTCCAGACCTGAAGTAAAAAATAGTGAAAAAGCACTAAGCAAATAGCGATATCTAACGAGTATCAATAGACTTTCTGTAAGTTGTTGTCATTATTTCTATGCGAACGAGCTTTAAAACCCATGTTTATTCTCTGTTGCTTGCGTTCACGGGGTCAGTGTCAGTGTGAGTGAGTGTTTGTGCGCGACTGTGTGTTTTAAGTAATACGAGCTCCCGCTCCGGCCCTGACCCCCCCACTGTATCCGAAGGGAGCACTCGATACCGGGGACAGTTTAGCTGCTGAGCTTTGTGGCCAAGCGAGCTAATGAAAACTACAAGCCCCTGCGTTTGTTCCTGGTTTCTTGCCAACTCCATGGTTTTTCAAAACAAGTGCAAATGCATTAATCTTGTGCTTTTATGTACAAGTACACAATTCATTCATTAATACAATCTCACCACAATCTTATGTTTTCTCCTTATAGACTTTCTGGGCAACTATGTACCGCACCAAAATTTGACAGAATTGGCTTGTAAGTGTACTATTTTGGAGTCTCAGTGTCTATATGGTAAATGTACACTTGCATTTTGACACTCTTATTTTGCAATTGTATTTTAAAGATTCTGCACCAGAGAAGCGCAGCCAGGGGGAAGAATCCAGGCAACTTTTGCAAAGTAAGTTTTATTTTCTGAAAACATGAGTTTAATAAAGGGTAATAAGCCCAGAGTTGATTTAAATATTTCTCATCATTTCTCATCACCTCCGTCAAGGTATTGAGTCAAGTGAGGCAAACTTGGGCCAAAAGGAAAGTAAACCTACTGTAGGTGGAAAAGCAAAAAGCAAAGTGACCAAAAGGAAAAGCACATCTGCAGGGCTTGAATTTTGGCGCAGGATTGCGGGGATTTCTCATAATTTAAACCATTTCCGCAAGTTTTACATTTATAGTGCGAGAAATTCCCGCACAAATGTATTTGCTTAATTTCAGATCAAATTATGAACTGCATCAACAGACGCGAAAAAAGAAATCAATGGTTCAAACAGTCTGTCTTTATTTTAGAATGTAATTCCACAAACAGCTGCACTGGTATGGAGTTTACTTTTTTCTTTGCTTGAATAAAAAAGAAACAAAGACAAACAAAAAACAGTTTTAAAAACATAAAACCAAGTTTCGAAAATATATTTATTGTGTTCTCATTTTCTTTTATTTCAAATTTGAAACTTCTGCTTGCAAGTCAAAAAGTTTTGCTTGCAAGATCAACCAAACATGCTGGGCGGGGGAGCTACATGAGCAGAAGGGTGGATTTCTATTGCTTGCTTGCTTTGGTTGACAGTGTGGGTGGTGCCTGGTCCTCCCGCCCCCTTGAACACAGTGGGAACCGCTGTCTGTAGGTAGTGGGATATTGGAAGGTAAGTCGCTCCCTTCACGAAATCGTTTAAAATTCAGGACAGCAAGATCATAAATTGTATTGTAATGATTTTTAATATCAGTGTCTGTTTTGTACAGAAAAGACGGTGCACAATTTACCTGCGGGCAGATTATATGCGTCAAATTAAAAGCCCAAATCTGCCCTGTTTTGTAGTTCTTACTATATTAGCGGCCTAGCTCGCTCTTTTCTGAATGTATTTTCGTCATTTTTGTAGCGAATGGAAAGTATGTGAAGCCTTCTAACAACAAGATAGAGGATGAAACTGCCACATAGATAACGTAACTAGCATTAGCACGCAGGTCTATTCTGTACAATAGACACCCACTGCATTCTACATGGCATTTACAAAGAGAAAAACTTATGTTAAAAATCATTACAATACAACTTATAATCTTGCTGTCCTGAATTTTAAACAATTTCGTGAAAAGAACGACTTAGCTTCCAATTTTCACTACCCACACTAAAAAAAATTAATTCATTGAATTTATTAATTTTTTTAAAGTGGTTGCAAGAAATTGAATGATCTAAATGTAGATAAATATATTAAATTGAACTTAGTGAATTGTTTTTAGTTATATTACCTCAATTAAATTGAGTTGAATTGAGTATATTCCACCCTTATTTAATCATGTTAATTATAATTAAATTATTTACAAATATGTAACTAAATGTCATCAAACGTAGTGAACATGTCCAACCACCTTCTTTGTGGGTAATACAAACAAACAGCTCCAACATCTGTAGAAATATTAAAACTTGCATTTAAAAACACATTTTACAGGTTAAAAAATGTCCATCGTTACAATTGGCTACACAAGTAACCAGCCATAATACACTTTTATAATGCAACTGCTAACAAAGTGCTCACACTTAAAATAACAAATTGCACATTCATAAAATGAAAAAAAAAAGGAAATCCAAAAGTGGAAATTACACTTAACCACATAACACTTGTTTGTGCATCATTTAAACAGCAGTGCTTAAACTGTAACAGTGTCTTGAAAAGTTTGTAGTGTTTGAAAATTTCTGATTGCCACAATCTTTACACTGATACATTAAACTGATAAAACCAAAATACAGACAAAAAAAACACAACAACGTTTCACATTAATAGATGTGACAGAGCCAAAAATGAGCATCCAGATCTTACTTAAATAAGTTTTACTGTAAGCGATCACGTGTGGAAACAAGAAAACATATTAACTTATTACACATTAGTCAGCATAGCTGTAAGGTTTACCAAAACCTTAGGATCAGGTACACTGCAAAAAACTCCGTAACAACGTGAATGCTTTAACGTTTAGCTATAGTTTGCATAATCCTCACTATTTTTATAATCAGTCATAACAGAATGTTTACTGTAATGAATGGTTATGCATAATATGACATACATCTTACTTACCATGCAAATCGACGGATTAATAAACCTCCGGGACTGTGACAAAATGTATTTCATTTGTCTGGTGTGGTACTTAAAATTTCTTTCTGGCACCACGGAAACTGCGCATGTATCATGCCAGGCACCACCCACACTGTCAACTGAAGGAACCTACCAATAGAAATCCACACTTTTGCTTGTGTAGGTCCCCCGCCCAGCAAGTTTGGTTGATCTTGCAAGCAAAACGTATACGGTTACTGTTGTAACCTCGGTTCCCTGAGAGACGGGAACAAACAAAGAGACACTATAGGGAAACGAGTAAAATCACACTGTGAGAGCGGCCAAGACCGGTCACAGACAACCAACGTGAAAATCCAGCCCCCTAAGTGGCAAACTGCGCCGTCTCGCATCTGATAGGTCCGAAGGCAGCCAATGAGCGCTTAGCAACTGGCTATATGATCTGCATAAGGCACAGTATAAAGCACTCAAGCAGAAAAGCACACAATAACATGGGAGACCCGGCTTGTTTGTCATGCAGAGCTCTGCATCGTGTACAACACAAAACGCTGCTCAGCGGTTGTGTATATACACACAAGCATATTATAAGAATGTGTAACAGGTAAACAGCGAACGCTAGGAACAGGTTCAAATGGAGGCTGAGAAAGCGCCGACAGCACCAAATTCAAGTCCCATGGCGGTACCGATGGCGGGCGGGGGGGGTTCAATCTCCTCGCCCCCCTTAGAAACTTAATGATCAGGTCATGTTTTCCTAACGGCTGTCCATCATCCGGGGAGCGAGAGGCAGCAATAGCGGCCACATAAACCTTTAACGTAGAGGGCGCAGAAACGGCATCCAATCTGCATTGAAGAAAGTTAAATACGTCCGAAACCGGACAGCACTCCGGTACCACATCATGCTCGCGGCACCACTTAACGAACACCTCCCACTTCAGGGAGTACAGGAGCCTAGTGGAAGCCGCACGGGCCTCCGTGAGCGTGTCAAACACTCACGCGTCCATGCCCAATAACGCCCTATCAGCAGCCAAGCATGCAGGGTCCACAACTCCGTGAACCGCTCTCGTGAACCGGTCCCATATCATTTGTACCATCTCAGGATGAAGCCTCCACTCTCCGTGGGGAATACCGTCCCGCGAGAGCATGTCCGCCCCGCGGTTCATACGGCCTGGGAATATGCACTGCCTTGATCGAGAGAACATGTCGATCGGCCCAAAGAAGAAGGCTGGTCGCCTGTCTGCACAATGTCCTGGAACGCACTCCGCCCTGGCGATTTATGCACGATACCACAGACATGTTGTCGGAGCGGACAAGAACATGTTCGCGTGTAAGAAAAACCTTACCAGCTCCAACCGATTTATGTGCCATCCGCTCTGAGGCTGCGACCAGAGTCCCGATGCCGGCGTGCCATTGCACACCGCGCCCCATCCCGTGGGGGACGTATCCGTTGCAACCACCACACGCCTGGTCACCAAGCCTTAACTGAATAGCGTGGGGTCGCACCACGGCGTCAGCGCTGTCATACAAGAGCGCGTGACAGTGAAGCGGCGATGAGTCGAAACTCGTCTGCTCTGTGGCAGGCGGGCTTTCAGCCATAGCTGCAGGGGACGCATGTGAAGAAATCCCAAATGGCACACCACCGATGCTGCCGCCTTAAGCCCCAGGAGTCTCTGAAACAGCTTGAGCACAACAGATCGACCGGGCTTGAACGGGCGCAGCAGTTATGCTCTCCATGCGCTCTCTGGAGAGACATGCGCGCATGGAGACAAAGTCGAGCCTAGGTATGCCACCGATTGACTTGGATGGTTGATGGGTCTCAGATCCAAAATCAGTCGGAGGCCACCATCCTTCTTTGGCACCACGAAATACCGGCTGTAAAAGCCGCTGTTCAGCTCGGGCAGGGGAACTGACTCTATCGCTCCCTTGGCGAGCAAACTCGACACTTCCTGTCTTAAGAGAGGTGCGTCTCGCGCCAAGACCAACGTCGAAACTGGAGTAAATACCCATGCTCTTTAGTTCTTAGGAGCCACATCGATATGCTGGGCAGCGCTTTCCATGCACTTAGAAACTCGCACAGTGGGCGTTTCGGTACAGCCCGGTGCGTAGCCAACCGTGCGCCATCAGCTGACGGTCACGTGATCCCGTCTGTAACAAGGGGGTGATGAGCGGACCTCACATGAAGAGGCTGCGACCATGCACTGCTTAATCGCAGGGCCGGGCTCGCTTCGCTTACAAGGGGAGGAGGAAACAGCTCTTTTTGCGAAGAGATAAGATGCTTTATTACATCTGTGTTGTACAAAATATGCTTTGGACAAACAGACAGAACATGTAACTTGGCCGCTGGCCCCTCCACCAGCAGACTCCTCCTCCCGACGATCCCGTCAGGACGACGGCAGTTTCTGCTCCATCGACGCCTTCTCCTGACGGCTCCGGCTCCGGCTCCTGGGCCCTCGCTGATGCTGACGCCACAGAGGGCTGCTTATGTGCCCTTGATGCCGATGACGAAGACGAACACGCTCTCTGGTGGAGTAGGGAAGAGCGCCTTGAAAGCAGCTGGCTTATGGCCCTGGAGCGCTTCAGGGACTCGGCGAACCTCTCAACCACTGACTCGAAGGAGTCCACGAACAACCCCGAGGGAACGACGGGAGCGTTAAGCAGAGTCCTCCGGTCCGCATCCTTCAGGTCCGCCAAGGTCAGCCACAGGTGCCGCTGCAACATGACCATGAACCCCATGGACTTCCTGATCGCCTGCGCCGCCTTCTTCGATCAAGGCCAAGTCCGTAGCCGCCCTCAGGTCGCGGACAGAATCCTGTGAGTCCGTCTGCCCGAGTCCGGAACCACGAATCCAACTTGCTCTTGGACCACTCCGCTGGGGGGTTCCAGGCCAGGTCAAGCTCCTCGACTGCTTTAGTAAGAATCCACATGAGCTCCGAGCTGAGGTGGCAGGAGCCTTTGAGTCGGAGCGCTCCCGCTCCACCCAGTCCTTCTCAGACGCTGCCATGGAGAGGAGGTCGTCCTCGATCTCGGCGCCGAACATGATGACATCCGCGGCTTCCGAGGAAGGACGGAGGTTCTCCACAGCAAAGAGGACCCGCGGACACGCCGTCACCGCCGCCTCGCAATGAAGAGGGTGGGGGGCCTGCCAGTGGCATGACGGCGGCAGCGGGCCCCACCCCACCGATGCCACGGGCGACATCCCGGCGAGCTCGCAAAGCGCGCACCATCATCTCGGAAGAGTGCTCGCAGTCCGAGCCCACCAAGGCTGCCTCCGCGTGGGTGAGACCCAAACACGGCATGCAGAACCCATGCGAGTCCGGCAAGGCAATGGGTCCCACGCAGTTTCCACAAAGATCGAACTTATCCATAATGTAGTCTTCAGGTGAAGGAAAAGATTCTGAGACAGTGTCACTGTGCAGCACATTATATACTGCCTGGGGTCTTATTCAGTATTTGCATGCGATTTGCATAATCGATGTGACATTGGCCAGTCGTGCAACTGGTGTTTTTAAATAAGATTTCAGGAAAGGTGAGGAAACGAGGTTTCTCCCCATAGCGTCAGCGACTGACGCAATATGAGTGAACGTCATTTCGAAAGGGAACGTTTTCTGTTTTTAAAACTGTTTTTTGTTTGTCTTTTTTTTCCTTGCTGGAATAAAAAAGAAACAAAGTAAACTCCATACACTGGCGTCTTTGTCATTCGCTGAGCCCTAGTAGCACATCTGCGTGATCTCCGTCACCTGCGTCACTGATCTTATTCTCACAAGACTGTGTCACGCGCTCTAATATTCTGAGTCATAATAAGCTGCTTGTGAAGATAGTATCGGCTTCCAAATTATATTATTTTAATCCCCAAATTTAAACATTAAATGATGTTTTGCTCTTCATAGCGTGAGCGGATAGAGCCGCAACGAAGCGCTAGTAAATCATCATCTCCCTGTCTTAAAATGCGCGTTTTATCCAAAGTTAACATGAATGAACATATGACAGTATGTATAAGTAGTCTCCTGCTTACTGATTCCCCCCCAGTTTAAAAAACGAAATTCAGGTCCTGGTCTGTTATTTGGAAATATTTCGGATTCATGAAGGGTGACCTATATAGCAGTAACTGACTTCAATTCAGCAGAGTTTTGCGATAACATAATAAAAATAAAATTCAAATTGCTTTACATTTTTATTCTTTCCTGATCCCAGCGTGGTGAGCATATTTTATTGTTGTTTACGAGTCATTTGCAGTTCATGTTAGAGTTTATGGAGATCGCTGTAGATAATAAACGTCTAAACACCAAATGTGTTGCAGTTGTATTTTAAAATATTTATTCAAATAAAAACTTTTAAATAATTTGAGCTTCAGCCTGGTTTAATATAATTTATATGTATACAAATGTCTTTTGTCAAATTAGGCTGTAAAGTAAATAGTTTATAAATTTAAATGGAATGGAATGGATTTTGAAAGATATCGACCAAAAACGGGCAAAAAACTTTAAACGCGATTTTCTCAGCTTTCGGATTGAAAAAGAGGGTAGACGACCATAATTCAAATGAGTATATCTTTAAAACTATTCAATATGCGTAACGCAGACGCAGGAGAGGCGCGATCCATTTGCAGCTTTTATTGGAATAGTCGTACATACAAAGCTCGCTAAGTCCAAATCCTCGCTAACTTTGATAAGCTTCACTAGTTTTAGCGAGAATTCGGTTCCATTACTCTCGCTAACAAGAATCCCAGAATAACATATGCTTCTGAAATAACCTGCTCCGTGGCAAGTTAACTATCAGGCTTAATCAAGCGCCGTTACAAAGAATACGTACCTGTAAGAAAACAGTCTCAAACAAACAGTTCCTCACACTTGCCGCTTGGTTTTTCGTGTTGTCCGAAAACAAAGGTGACAATGTGAGCAAAAATGAATTTACATCACATTCTTGGTTAGTTTTGTCGAATTCCCAATGATTAAAATTAAAAAAAAAATGTATTGTTGTCATAATAATGTCTTGAAATATGAGAATTGTTTCACAGGCACAGCAAAGTGCTATTGGCAGAATGGTCATGCTCTTTGAGCAGCTTGCGGGCATTCCGGGTTCGAATCTCAATGGTGGCAAGGTTCTTTTATATCAATAAGGGGAAACACTGTTGCAGCAATAACTCTTATATTTTACCAAATAGCCTATAGCTTACATTTGTCACACATTACATGTATGTGAAATGTCATGCCATTTAGCCTACAATTATTCATATCATCATAACTCTGTACAGAACTTTTAACATCAGCTAGGCCTAACATTAACATTTGGCAATATGATTGGAATAACACCCATAACCACACTTTTTAGTAACATGAACGTTACAAGTATTGACACTTTATTTATATCTTATCTTCTTGCACAGGCCTATGTCTGTATTTAAATGAAATATGTAGTTTTAAAATATCTGTAGTTTTTTCTTATCTCCAGATGGACCTTCATCTTTAATTTGTGGTACTCCATCTTCAGCAGGAGGTGCCTCTTATATATGGAGCGTACATCCTGTGAATAAAGGAGAACAGT
>JAZGTK010000832.1:23504-51041 GCA_036877625.1 Ambastaia sidthimunki
CTTTTTCTAATATCTAATTTAAGTTTTTTTTTATACTGTGCTTCTGAATATATTTAACTCAAATAACTCCAGAAATGTAGAAAATTGTGGGTTGTTCTCTAATTTTGATCTCCACTGTATACATATGTGTGTGTGTCCTTGGGCCCGTTTTAGAAAGGTGGTTAAATGAAAACTCTGAGTATGTTAACCCTGAATTATGGAAAACTCTGAGTTTTCGGTTTCAGAAACGGAGATAACTCAAACCCGAGAACGCAGGGTGTCAAGCCAGTTTCTGAAAGAGAGTTAACCTATACTCCGAGTTTATTTCGGTCTCCTCCCCTTTTTTCTGTCAACCCTCCAATCACATCGTAGAAAATCCTGTAGACGAGGAGGCTGCATTAATTCGCAGAGTTACATTTACACCGATAGAGGATTTTGCATCTCCGAATGGATTTTTTTGTCATATCCTGATGCATTTTTTTATTTGAGCGATACAGTTTTTCTAGAGAATAAATTAATTATATGATATATGGATTGTAATGCGCCTTGTTGGCAGAGACTAATTACACTAAGTTCAAGACAAACAACAACTACTCTTGTGGCGTAGATGGTAAGGCGTGTATCGCAGACGTTCTTGACACGGTTGATCCGGAGCTTTTTTCCCTTCTTTTTCAAATGTCATATCATATCAGAAAGGCATTTATTTTCAATGAAAATTAAGGTTATAATCGAAAGAAAGTATCGGGTGTGGTTAGGGTAGGTGTAGGGAAGGTTTATATTGTCCGGAAAAGGTGGCATCTATTTAATAATTTGAATTTAAATTATCATTTGCACGCAATGTTATTATTGTATACTGTTTTATAATGTAGTACAATACTGAGGTGCAGACAATTGCCACTATTTGCAATAAGTAGTATAAATAGCAGAAAATCCTGCATCTACCTAAAAATATTTAAAGTATCATAAATATTTAAGTATATTTAAATATATATTTAAAGTAGTATAAACAGCATTTACCTTCTATTAACACTAAGTGTAAATAGCACTTTACACTGTAAAGTAGCAGTATTTTACACTGAAAACACTATTTTACATTGCAAATAGCCGCTGCCTTTTTTCCCCAGGTGCTGTTGCCATGGTGAATCGTAATATCTGCGCTCTGTTCATCATGGCTTTTTATAGTTGTGTGTTACATCTGAGGTTCCCGCACCGCCTCCTCCTAGCCGTCAGCGGGAACCGTCGCCTGAATATTAATTTGGACTACAATTCCCAGCAGCCCTCATACCTTGGGCTGACCACTCCCCTCATTACACACCTGTTGCCAGTTACTTCATTATGGACTCTATATATACTATCAGCATTTGTTATATCATTGCGAAGTCTTGTTTTGCTATGCAATCATTTCTGAGCGGTTTTCCCCGTGTTTTGATTACCTGTTATTACTCTGCCTGTTATTTGGATTACTCTGTTTGCTGCCTGTCCCGACCCGTGCCTGTTTATTGGATTATTCTATTGTCTGCTGCCTGCCTCGACCTTTGCCTGCCTCTTTGTTTACGCTATTGCCTTGCCTTCTCCATTCCTGTTTGCTGGTGTTTGACCCTGTTTTGTACAACAATTCGAATAAAGCTGCAAATGGATCCCTGTGCCCACGACCCGTCATTACAGTCGTGGTGCACGCAGTTATCTCGGAGTCAGCCTACTCAGAGTTGATTTAACCAACTAATTTCAACTGTTCTGAAACCGAAAACTCTGAGTTTCCAAACTCAGAGTAAGTCAACTCAGAGTTAAAGTTTAAACTCAGAGTTGGTTGAACCACCTTTCTGAAACGGGCCCCTTGTGTGCATGCACTTGCATATATTTAGTTCCTCTATTCATGAGTTTTGTTTACAAACAGTTTTTTTTTTTTTTAATTTAACTAGGCATAGTTTAAGTTCTGATTTGAAAAGCTCTGATTTGAGAAATGAACCTTACAAAACAACAAAGATCAGGAAACCACAAAACAGCATAACCAAACATTAACCAAATGAAGACTGAAAAAGAACTGATCAAAATCAGGGGCTATATATACACAAAGAAACTAAACTAGCCACAGGTAAAAACAATTAGTAATTAAGGCAATGGGGGCAGGCCTAATAAAAAATAAAAGGAAAATCAAAAAACATATGACAAAAAGAACTTAAATGTGACAAACATTTACTATTCACTGAACCATATATGAGGCCTGCAGAATGTATACTTAAAATGTTGATTTTACCCTGTTTCACTACTATACAAAAGAAAAATCAAAATACAAAACTCACACTTCAAAACTGATTCAAAATAGAATCAAGCCACAACAGTCAGCTACCAGTCTTGAGTACTGGGGGGTATTCCATCAAGCTCGCTAACTCCAAATCCTTGCTAACTTCGTTAAGCGTCGCTAGTTTTAGAGAATTCGGTTCCATTACTCTCGCTAACAGAAATCCCAGCTGAGTTACCTAACATATAGTAACATATGCTTCTGAACTAACCTGCTCCGTGGCAGGTTAACTCTTATGCTTAATCAAGCAGCGTTACAAAGAATACGTACCTGTAGTAAACAGAGTCTCAAACAAACAGTTCCTCACACTTCCCGCTTGGTTTCTCGTGTTGTCCGAAAACAAAGGTGACAATGTCAGCAAAAATGAATTTACATCACATTCTTGGTTAGTTTTGTAGAATTCCCTATGATTAAAAAAAAATATGAGATAATATGAAATATGAGAATTGTTTCACAGGCACGGCAGAGTGGTCATGCCCTTTGCGCATCATGCAGGCGTTCCGGGTTCGAATCTCAATGGTGGCAAGGTTCTTTTATATCAATAAGGGAAAACACTGTTGCAGCAATAATTCTTAGGCCTATGTCTGTATTTAAATGAAATATGTAGTTTTAAAATATCAGTAGTTTTTTTTTATCTCCAGATGGACCTCATCTTTAATTTGTGGTACTCCATCTTCAGCAGGAGGTGCCTCTTATATATGGAGCGTACATCCTGTGAATAAAGGAGAACAGTCAAGAGTTGCAGATTATGGTGTCCGAATCTACAAACATGAAAGTAGCAACTCACTTCATTTCTGCTGGAAGCAGCCAGTGGCACATTCTGCAGGGAAGAAAACAAAGACTGACTGACTGACTGACTGACTCACACAAAAATAACAGACAACCAGAAATAACTATGGTTATAACTAATGTGTAACCAAATAACTATGGTTACACATTAGTCAGACAAGGCCCCGGTTTAGGGCCAATGCCAACTCCTCTGCCGGTGTGACATTTTTAGGGGGACTCCCACTTTTTGGTAGCTACAATTAATTTTAAATCAAATTAAGGTACCATTTCATTACTAATTCCACTGAATGCCAATATTAGCCTACTTACCACTCTGCAAAACGTTTTTATGATTTGTCTTCACCTGCAAGACAGTTCTTTTTACATTGACACCACTCCTGTTAAAAGACAAGATAACACAATTTGACATATTAGTTGGTGCAAGTACTTTACATATTTAAAAAAGTAAACCTGACAAGATTTGATGACAAAAACTCTACATATTTGGACTTCTGCTAAGTAGTTGAGTGCTCGTGTTGAATCTTGAATGCGGGTCTCCCACGTCGTAAACTGTGACACTCATGTTTACAAGTCATGCTTACAACGATCAGAACATACTCTAAACATAAGACATTAAACATTGATATACAAGTTAACTTATGCATTTAAGCCATCTCTCTTACATTGGCAATAGCAGCAGTATTACCCTTCCTTGTAGTAGTGCTTCTGTTATCTTCGTACAGTTTCAAAAGGAGCTTTTGCTCAGCGCTGTTGGCCTTCTGCGACATGATCGCGTTTTCATGACCCTGTGGGTGCGGTTAACGTAAGGTTTGACAAGCGTGGCTAGAGTTAACTTTGATGAAACGCGGCTAAAATGTGTTAGTGGAACGGATTCAGCCTTAAGTTGAAGCTGCTGCTAGTCCAAACTAGGCTTAATCAGATAAGCGCCGCTATCATTAGCGACTTTGATGGAATACCCCCCTGGTGTTATCAAACAAAGGTATTTTCAGGTGATTAGCATCTTCCCTAGATACAGATGGCTTTAAACAACAGTGCTTATACAAAATATTTATATACAGTGCATTTAAAACTTTGCACAATCTTTTAAAAGAAAACATTTTCCAGCGTGTAGCTTTTAAAATTTACTGCATTTTAATTTTCCTTTGCTGCACTGAAACACTGTGCTATTTCATGCAAATGGCTAGCCGCCCTCTAATTTACGTAACCATGTTTGGAAATTATAAATCTTCTAGCCAGTTTCAGAAATTCTAAGTTAAAAAGTTGGTTGAAATAGATTGCTTGAACACAGCCATAGAGGCACATTGCCCGCTTGATAAGTGAATAAACTTTTTGTCTGACTTACATAAGAATACATCTAGATCAAAACATGAATTTGAATGGGAACCTCAGTGTAAACTGAGGTGTTGTGTGTCCTCATTTCCAAGTGGAATCAGCACCTCAGACTAGCCGTGTACTGTGGTCTGTGAATGACCAAAAAGGGAATATTATAGCCAGGCTACCTCATTGGTTCAAGGTCAGGAGAATCAGTTATTAGACACCTCAGCCTGCCTAGCCAGTGATATTGAGAGTGATGTTACAGTGGATTATGCAAAAGATAATTAATCATCACCAGAACATTGGACTCTAGGTGCCACCCAAGATTTTTCAGGTTCTTAATGTGGTTGCCATGTTTCAGCAGGCTGGTTATTTAAATCAAAATTTGAAATTCCAGTGGTTATTGTTGGTATCTGTAAGTTACTTTTCTTGTATCTATTTGTATTCATTTAGTTGTTATTGTATTTAGCTGTTATTGTGTTTAGGCAGTAATATTACTTTTTGATGAAATTCCAAGATGTGTGGTCATTCAGTTAACTGTGTTCTGATGTTTGCAAATGAATGAAATATGTTTTGTTTTATGTTAAGTATTATACAAGTATATTTTTTTACGTGTTGTTTCAAGTATATTAGAAGTACTAGAGTTTATATAATTTATAATACTCCCATGCTTTCCCAGAATTTCTATTGTATCCAGAGAATAATTATCTTTTGAAAAAACATGCATTGCATTTAAAAATAGAGTTATTTGTTTATTATCTATTTATTTATTTATAAATAGGAAAAGTTGGTAAAACTCTGATGAACAATGCCCATTCAGCAGCTGAAGAATCAAGCTCAGATTCTTTCCATGACCACAATTCAACCTGTCAGGTGAGTGGGTTCCCTAAATTCCAACAATCTCATGTAAATTTTGTATCATAATGATGTTTTTATGTCTTTATTTTATGTACTATGTTTAGATTACTGATAAGAGAAAGCCAAGTCAGAGCATGAAAGGAGATTCACATAATGTTTACTCTTCTAAAGCCACATCAGCAGGAAAGAGAGTACTGGAAGATTGTAAAGACAGTTATAAGGCTGACATTAGAAATGACAATGACACTACAGCTAAGAAAACGATCAAAAGAACAAAATGTAACATTCAAACAGAAAAACATTTTTTGGAATACTTGCTCAACTTTGATCTAAATCAAGTCTCTGTTCCAAGTAAAAGACATCCACATAGCCCCTCACTTCAGCTGAATGAAAATATAAGCAAGGATCAACAGTCAGCCTATTGTCAGAAGTTTCTATCTGACACCAACAATGACAACAATAAAGAATGTGGTACTTCTTTACCGTCACCTCATGTACGTGTATCAGTGGACTCATATTTACAAGGGTCATTTCAGGGGAACATTAATATGCACACATCTGCATTGATAGTGGAATCATCATTACAGAGGAAAGAACTGTGTGACTCATGCAGCCAAGGTTCCAAGTCTAAGTGCATACTTCATAATCAAGGATTAACCTGTAGTCAAGAGTGTTCAGATGAAGATAAACCAGTCGGGAAAATAAGCACAAGTATACAGCAACAGACAGTTACTGAAACATTGTCAAAAGACAATTTTTTTTCCCAGTTACCATATAATGTTCGACAACAGCAGTGCCATCTGTGCCATCAACCAGCTGTGCCATCAACCAGTTTTGCTACTGAGCCCACTGCAGTGGATAATCTCTCTGAAACTCCTTCTACCCCACTCTGTGTATTTAAATCCTTAAATCAGATAGAAAAAGTAGACCATCAAACCATGTCCATTAAACACAACCAGCAGAGGGCGATAAAGATACCACTTAGCACTAGTCAAACTGAAGTGAGTGTTGAAAATGCTGAAAATCACAGCATGGGATGCAAAAAGCTTGTTGGTACGCCGATTTTAAATGGGTCAGAGACAAATATTTTTGATGGACCTGTGGAGCCATATGGTTGGAAAAATCATCTTTTCAATATTAATGATGTTCAAGGGCTTGCTAACACATGGGCTATCTCAAACACACCTTTGTCCTCTAGCTCTGAAGAGAGACATATTGAAATGGGAATGGAGAACAAAGATAGTACACAAGACACAGTTGCTTCTGTGAGTGTTTTAAGACAGTTGTCACCAAAGTGCTTTTGTGCACGTCTTTCATTGGATAAAATTCATCATGATACAGCTAGTTTAAACTACAATGGTCCACACCTGGCTCTAAAAGATAAAAAGCTCCCAAAGACAGCTAAAAAGAAAAGTAAGAAGTCAAAACATGGAAAACAGCAGGAAAGGCCACTTAAACCAAACTTGTCAAAAGGAGTAAATGAACCTAATGAACTGATTACATGTAATTTCTTAAATTTCATAATCATAATTGTTATAATCATTTTCAGAAGATGGCTCTTTATTTTAGTCAAATCTAGTAAATATTGAGATATTATTTATGTTTAATTTTTTTTAGCTGTATCAAATAAAATTTTGAAGACTCCTCAGAAAGCCCTTCACAAGAGAAATGGTTTAGGAGAGACTTACCTCCACCAGGCATGCATGAAAGGAGACCTGCAACAGGTCAAATGCTTAATTGAAGCTGGGATCAATGTTAACATTTCAGATAATGCAGGTGTGAAGCACCTTCGTCTTATCATGACTTTCTGTGTTTACAGCATTATTACACTTCATATATTTAATTATTACATGATTTTATGGGTTGACAGGATGGACTGCTCTTCATGAGGCCAGCGGTAGAGGCTTTGTAGATGTGGTGGAACAGCTCTTGGAAGCAGGTGCTGATGTCACCAGCAGAGGGCTTGATGGATGTACCCCCTTGCATGATGCTGTTAAATCAGACAGTTATGAGGTAGCTTCTATAAGTCTGTAATAACCACAATTCTAAATGTTAGAATATCTCTTATTTCTTGTTTGTGACAGTGCAACCAGCAACACTCCAAAATGTAATCTGTGTAATACTCCAAAAGTATACACTGTAAAAACAATCAAAACAAACAAACAAACAACAAAAAAAAGACATTTACAGTTGCACTGGTCTTTTTTTATGCATAGACTGTGAGGCTTCTTCTTCAGTTTGGCTCTAGCCCTCATGACAAAAATATGCTGGGACAGAATGCAGTAGACCTCTCAGCAGATGAAAGCATCAAAGAACTGCTTTTGGCATTTAAAGGACCTTTTTGCAAACCTGGCCAGACAACTAACAATTCCAAACAGGGATCAGCAAAGTATTTGAAGTCAGGTAAAAGAATAGAACAGCAAAAATTTCTTACTGGCACTTAATTGCTTTACTGTTTTAATGTATGTGCATGTTTATTATGTTTTAATTTATGTATTTATGGTGTTTGAGTTAAATGTAAGGACATCACAGTGAGACCAAAACAAGAAATCCAATGCAGGTCAAAATGCATTATCTGCTGTAAAGAAAGCACTTTGGAATGGATTAACACTACAGATACATTGGTGTGTAACTCCAGCTGACATCCTAAGTTGGAATGAAGCAGCTTTTAGTTCTTTTATTTTGAATAATGTAAATTGTTTCTCAATGGAGTGTGGTCAGTCACATATAATAAAAAAAATGCTGGGAGATGTGGAGCAGAAACAGAAGGAAATGGCATCATGGGAACTGAGAGATGCCAAAGACTACGGTACAGTTTATTTTCTTATAAATGCATATACACATGTAAACTTAAAGACATATAGGCATTCACATTTGAAGTCTATGTTACATTGTAAATCATTGTAAAGTCAAAATGTTAACCTTATGCCCTAATATTGTTTAAATTTATTTAGATAGATTTAATGAGTCCCTATCAGAAGTGCACACATTGCTTAAAAATGTGGTTCTCAAGCAACAGGAGGCAAAGAATGACTTAAGCAAGAAGTACAGGTATTAGTTGACTGATACAAAGCATTCCAGCTAACGTCCTAGTAAATGTTCTCAGAATGTTGTCTACATTTCTCTAAAAGTGTTCAAAAAACTTGCAGTAACCTTACTAGAACTTTTGATAGTAGAACGTTATATATATCAAAATCATTACCATTAAGTTGTTAATGAAACATTTTAAAAACATTACAGAATAAAAAAAAGTTTGTTTAACTTTTTATTTTAAAATATTGTAACGTTAACTTAATGGAAACATTAGGGAAACATTCTTACAACCTAAATTGTTAGCTGGGATCCAAAGGGGGAACCAAGTTAACGTTTTGGTATCATATTTGATATGCTGTCAGTGTTGGTTTTAATTGCAGGATAGCATCTGATGCTTTCCATCAGGGCATTCTGAGAGAATATATCACAGATCTTGCTTCATGTCAAAAGCATCTCCTCACTGTCCTTCAAAAACAAAATGAACTGAAGCTAAAGGTCAGGATGGCAAAAGGCCAAGAACTCAGTTTTCATTTAGAGAAGAGTCATTTAGAAAATATTTCCACTGCTGTATTGAGCTATTCAATAAATATCTCAGCATTAATTTCTGAAAGGGCAGACATTTAGAGTGACCATACATAGTGCAGTTGCACTGCCTCACATCCAAAGTCCCATTGTATTACACCTTTAATCCTCAGACATTCCCATATAACTTAATCACAAGAGTATAGTCATATCTGAAGCACAGCAGTATAGATGGTTTCTGAAAGATGTTGATGTAATTCTCTGTGTGTTCACAGTTATCCTCAACAGATCTGTATTTACCACAGCAAGCAGAATTCAGGAATTGTGGCAAAAGACAGTTGATCTGCCTTATTAGAGATGGAATTATTCAATATGGGGACAATAATTTAGAAATTACACTTAAGGTACCTCATGAGTCCTATTTAAGGGGTTAACCAACACAGTTCATTGTTGCCATTATTCTTTACAAGGTTATATTAAAACCTTTCATATGGTTTTTATGTTTCTGATTAAAATGTAGGGTACCAGCCACAAGGCTTCTCTTGTGCACAATGGAACTATTAAAGATGCCAGTGGCAGGGTTTTCTTCTTTCCAGAACATTGGGTTGAATCTGTCCTGGGGAACAAAATTCCTGTTACCTCAGATTTTGCATGGAAAAAGGTAGACTGGTTACAAGTGTTGGATTATTATTATCAATTGGGAATAAAATTGGGTTGTCGTGTAACAAGGTCATTAATAGGCTTATTCAGTCCCACTCTTGTGTATTGGCCTCTTCATTTAGGATGCAAGATAGCCAAGGTGCACATCTCCTTTATTCCTATGTTGACAGGTGATGTATCAGTCAAAGTCACTGTGGGATTATGCTTTCAATACTAACTCAAATATGGAGGCACCAAAGGGACCACAACTAGAGTGTTGTATTTTCAACGTCAGTACAGCAGGACCTACTCTAAAAGGTCAGTCAGCACAGTCACTAGACAGGTTTTTAAACTGTGATAAATCCTGAAACTTTATTTACGATCAGTTTTACAACATAAATATGATGGATTCACAACTAGAGGCATGTTGGTATGAAGAAGTTTTATTGACAAAACACCAAACACAGGACAAACAATCTCCAACTATGACTATGACAAAAATGTGAGGCTACATCCTTCAGATCCAAGGTTAAGGTCCAGTTTACAAGTTTTTACACTAAATCTCTTCGTCAGGAAAATTACTTTATTCCTTTACTTTAGTGTTTTACTCAAAAATAGTGAAACTCTGTTGTGAGTTTCTTCACTACACCATCAGGTAGATACAAAGATGCAGAGGAAAATCAGCAGGCAGGAGATGAAGTGATTGTTAACTTTATGCTGAGTTTATTGATTAAACTTAGCTGTGTTTGAATGCTCAGTCTGACTTTATGTGACTGTTATGTCAGTCTATAATTTTAATTGTAGGTTTATTTTAACAGTGAGAGACAGAATAACAACAAAAAAATCCAGAAAAATGCATTTAAAAAAAGTTATCAATTGATTTGCATTTTAATGAGTGAAATAAGTATTTGAGCCCCTATCTGTCAGGACCTCGGTTTGATCATCCCGGGTTTGTTGTCTGTGTCTCCGTTGTTGTTGTTTTTTGGTTCGCTGTTTTGTTTGTCTTTGTTACAGTTACGCTCTCCGCGTTGCTGCCGTATCTCCCGCTTTCCCTCCAGCCTGTCCCCGCTCAGCTTCCTCTCCTGCCCTGCCTCTCACCCTCCCGGTTCTCCTGCTTCCAGCTGTGCCAGCGCCTGTGCTGGATTGGGCCAAACTGTTGATTTCTCCACTCGCGCCCCGTCCGGGGTCGGCCCGGAACCCCATGTCAATAGGTGGGGCATTTCTGCCATCCAGCTCTCAGAGTTTGCTTGTTTGAGTTTGCTGGTTTGCTTTCAGGGGCAAAGCATACCAGTTTCGAGTTCTTCCATTCGGTCTTGCACTCTCCCCCCGCATTTTCACCAAATGCGTAGACGCGGCCCTAGCCCCCCTTCGGCTTCAGGGCATTCGCATACTGAACTACATTGACGATTGGTTGATTTTGGCTCAGACGGAGCCTTTGGCGGTTCAACATCGAGATGTTGTCCTCGCCCACATGAAAGAGCTGGGGTTCCGACTGAACACCGAAAAGAGTGTGCCTTTTCAGTACAGAGAACCACCTATCTTGGCGTCGTATGGGATTCGATCACGATGCGGGCACGGTTGTCCCCCACTCTAATAGATTCCATCCTCGCTACAGTCACGAGATTCAAGCAGGGCCAGTCCTTCACTGTCAAGCAGTTTCAACGACTGCTAGGTCTCATGGCAGCAGCGTCCAATGTCATACCTCTTGGCCTGCTGTACATGAGACCTCTGCAGTGGTGGCTCAAAACCAAGGGGTTTTCCCCAAAAGGGAATCCCTTCCGCATGATCAGAGTCACGAGATGATGTATCTGTGCTCTAGACATGTGGAGGCAACCTTGGTTCCTCTCACAGGGCCCGGTGCTGGGAGATCTTGGTCGCCGTGTCATGCTAGCGACAGATGCATCCCTCACCGGTTGGGGGGTGGTCATGAGTGGCCGCCCGGCCCATGGTCTGTGGACAGGGCGCCATCTTACTTGGCACATCAATCGCCTGGAGATGCTAGCAGTATTTCGAGCTCTGAAGCATTTCCTCCCAGACCTGAGAGACCGTTACATGCTGGTGAGCACCGACAGCACGGCGATGATCGCTTACATAAATCACCAGTGCGGTCTGCGCTCGCGCCCCCTTTACAGATTGGCGCACCAGATCCTGGTGTGGGCCCAGAAACATCTTGGCTCACTGAAAGCAGCTTATATTCCGGGCCGATGCAATGTTGGAGCAGACATCCTGTCGAGGCAGGGCCGAGGCCCGGGGAGTGGAGACTTCACCCCGAGGTGATGAATCAGATTTGGAGGATTTATGGGCAAGCCCAAGTGGACCTCTTCGCCTCAATAGAAAATGTGCAATGTCCCCTCTGGTTCTCTCTAGCTCATCCAGCTCCTCTCGGGCTGGATGCTATGGTGCAGACGTGGCTGAGGCTCCGTCTGTACACTTTTCCCCTGATCGCTCAGCTCCCGGGAGTTCTGGAAAGAATATGCTGGGACGTGGTGTTTGTGCTCTTAGTAGCCCCGTTCTGGCCGAGCCGAGTCTGGTTCTCGGATCTCGTGTCTCTTCTAGATGGTTCTCCTTCGGGGATCTTCTCTCTCAAGCAGGGCGCGCCATCGTGCACCCCCACCCAGAGCGTTGGAACCTATGGGTGTGGCCCCTGAGGGGGCGCAACTCGTAGCTTCTGGTCTCTCGACCGAGGTCATTGAGACCATCTTACAATCCAGAGCTCCCTCTACGAGGAAACTGTATGCCCTGAAGTGGAAGCTTTTCGCTTCCTGGTGTAGAGACCGCCATTTGGACCCAGTTAATTGCCTGGTCGGTACAGTGCTGGACTTCTTGCAAGCTAGATTTGAGGCGGGTTTGACTATCTTGACACTGAAGGTGTACCTGGCAGCGCTTTCTGCTTACCACATCCCCATTGCGGGTTCTTCAGTGGGCAGACACCCTTTGGTTATACGTTTCCTCCACGGTGCGCTGAGGCTGAGGCCTCGAGTGCAATCTAGAGTCCCCCCTTGGGACCTGGCCATAGTTTTGGAGGCTCTATGTGCTCCTCCTTTTGAACCTATACATCAGATCTCGGATCTGCATTTGTCGGCCAAAGTGGCCTTTCTTCTAGCCATCACCTCTCTGAGGAGAGTTGGTGACCTCCAGGCCCTCTCTGTGGCCCCTACGTATTTAGACTTTGCGCCTGGTTTGGTCAAAGCGTTTTTATACCCTCGGGCGGATTATGTTCCCAAGGTGTCCACCTCGACCCTATGGCCGGTCATGCTCCAGGCTTTCTGTCCTCCTAATGACCAGGAGAAGCTACACCTTTTGTGTCCAGTGCGAGCACTGCACACTTATGTCCACAGCATCGCAATCAGCATCGCTTATGAGACCTTTGGACTTCCCCCTCCTTTGGGGATCAGGGCTCATTCCACTTGTGGTATGGCGGCCTCTAAAGCCCTTTCTGCAGGTGTCCCAATTCAGGACATCTGCGACGCTGCTGGATGGTCCACTACCCTGACCTTTGTCAGATTTTATGGCCAAGATATGTAGGCCACTGCTGGCTCCTCTGTCCTGGTGCCTTGGGCTGCAACATAGGGCAGGGGCCCCCTCATTATGGCGGAGTTGGCATCTCGTTCCCATAGCATTTCGACGCAGCTCGAGTTCCTGAAAGGGAATGTCTCAGGTTACGTATATAACCCTGGTTCCCTGAAGGGAACGAGATGTTGCGTCTCAGGCCATACCTCGGGTACCGCCTGCCTGCGCTTGCATCATTCAGTTTGAAGCTAACCCGAGTTTTTATAGCTTCCTGGTCACGACATCACCCCATCTGTGATGTCACGCCCCGTAATTGATTGTTGCAACAGGTGTTTCAGAGTGCATAAAAGCTGATAGCGTTCCCATAGCGTTTCGACGCAGCGTCTCGTTCCCTTCAGGGAACCAGGGTTACATACATAACCTGAGACGTTTTTGATGTTCGGTCATTAAATTGTTATTTGATTCTTTTAAATAATGTAATTATTTTATTTATTTTTCCTCATTTTGCTTAACAGAGACATCCAAAAATGAAGTTTTTATGAACATCAAGTCTATTCACTTGATCAGGAATGAAGATTTTGTTCCTATTCATGTGATGAATAAATACTGGGATTTATTTATAAATAGTGAAGACTGGACTTTGTAAAGACCTAATAAAAAACTGGCTGTGTAGCCTAAGAGGCTGTAATATTGCAGTTTTAGCGTAATATGTAGTAATTGTTAACTTTAAAAGTTGTTTTCATTGTTATATTTAAAGTGTAAGTTATTAATTTGCTTCATAAGTTTTTGCTTTATAAATTATTGTATTGAAATTAAACAGAGATTTACTTCATGAGTCATTGTCATATTAATAACTTTTGTAAGTCGCTTAGTTTGCAAACATGTGTTGCAGTTAGTTTTCCAGCCGAAATGGTATATAACAATATAACTAAATAATGCTTTTTTGAAAATTTATAAAATCGCAAAAAGGTTTCTGTAAAGGTTAGATACAGCGGTAGGGTGAGGGTTAGAGGATAGAATAAACAGCGTGTTCAGCATAAAAGTCATTATGTATATGGAAGGTCCCCACAAAGCATAAAGCATGGGGGGAAAGAATATACAGTATAGAATGTATAGAATATACAGTCTGTACAGTATAAAAACCATTCCGTCCACGGAGAGTCCTTATAAACCACATATGCCAACGTGTGTGTGTTCAGGGTTCAACTTTTGAAAACACGTTTGAAAATAGGCTAGAGTAGGTAGGCTAGAGCTTATCTCAAAAATGTTGACTTGTAAATGGTCTTATTTAAAAAGTTTTTTTTGTTGATAAAAATGTTGAAAGTTTTCTGTTTGGTTTAAGATACATAATAACTGGCTGTGTATAGAAAAAGTAAGTAAACGTGTGCGCGCTGAAGCGCGCGGTTTGGCGGTAGTGGGCGGACAGGACTTTCTTTGAATTCACGCTTTACACTGCCTCTCTTAAGTCAGACTTACAACTCCAGTCAGCAGTCTATTAACGTTATGCTGAACGACGATACAGCTGTAAACAATCTTACCAGGAGCTGTAAGTATGCTTCGATACAAAATCATTCATAGGGAGATGAATAGAAAGCATGTCGATCGTATTTAATTGTGCTATGTATGTATAGAATGCGGTAAATGGCAAATTCATTGTCTAGAAATTCAATCCTTTCTCCCAGTTTTAATTCCATTGTAGCTTTAAGTAACAAAGTCTTCTCTAGTCTGTGTTTCGGACATAATAACAATGTCGTTAATGAATGTAAACTTATATATTTAAACATATTAAGCATAAATATTAAGCATATTTAAACTTTAGGCATAAATACGAAAAGCTTTTTACTTTTATCAGATTAGATAATACATTTGACTCGAAACAGCTGTCTTCTGAATTTTAAATTTTTTCCTGTTCTTTGTCACACAGGTTGATAAATTCCATTGTTTAGAAAAATTACATGGCAAGTAACAAAAAACAAAAGGTAGTGAGCAAGGTATGCATTCCCATTTAGTTATGTATGATACATCTGAATAAATTCAAATATTACACAATTAATTTGAATTTAATTAAATAAAAAAATAAATATCAACAAGTTTCTTGCTGAAAAATAAAAACACATTTTCTTGTCATGACTTTGACATCTTTTGTGCAGTTATCAAGAATAGCTTTGTTGCAGGATGGTATACATTAATTTTGTTTGGCAACATATCTTATTTTTCAGTGATTTTCCCACAGAATGAAAAGAAGATGTGCTGTCCTACACTGGTTAAGATTCAAGTTCTACGTCTGTATTGTGTCAATATTTGTTGTTCTAAAGCTGGTGTACATAAAGATTTCAATGGACAACAGCATCTACATCAAGCCCTATGGAGCTACACAAAGATTATTGAAAGCTCACCCTTTGGATGGCATTAACTGCACAGCCATTTACCGGCTAGAACCAGTGGAAATTGGCAAGTCATTGGAAATAAGACGCAAAGAAATTGTGGAAGCTGATGATGGGAGTCCTGTTTCTTTTACTGGAGACTGCAAAAAATACATTGAACAGAGGGGTTATAATGAGATCTTTGTAACTGAGGAGGAATGCAGCTTTCCACTTGCATATTCCTTGGTAGTACACAAGAACAGTGCAATGGTAGAAAGGATTCTTCGAGCCATCTACGCACCACAAAATATTTACTGTATTCATTATGACCAAAAATCCTCTAAAGATTTTATAACAGCATTGAAGAACTTGGAAAAATGTTTTCCCAATGTATTTATAGCCTCTAAACTCGAGTCAGTTCAGTATGCACACATTACAAGACTCAATGCAGATCTCAACTGCCTTTTAGACCTGCTGAGTTCAGAGGTCAAATGGAAGTATGTTATCAATTTGTGTGGCCAAGACTTTCCACTCAAGTCCAATTATGAGCTGGTAAATGAGCTCAGGAAATTAAATGGTGCAAACATGCTTGAATCAAGCCGCCCTAGCGAACTAAAAAAGAAGCGTTTTCAGTTTCAGTATAAATTGAAAGATGTGTCTTATGAGTACCAAAAAATGCCTGTCCGAACCTCCAATCCTAAAGACCCACCACCACATAACATTGAGATGTTTGTTGGGAGTGCTTACTTTGTATTGACACATGATTTTGTAAGATATATTATGAACAATTCACTTGCAAAAGATTTTTTGCAGTGGTCAGCTGACACATATTCTCCTGATGAGCACTTTTGGGCAACATTGGCCAGAATGCCTGGTGTACCTGGGGAGATCCCTAGATCTGAGTCTGATATTTCAGACCTAAAAAGTAAGACACGTTTGGTTAAATGGAAGTATCTGGAAAGACATCTTTATCCACCCTGCACTGGCACACACAGGCGTAGTGTCTGCATCTATGGTGCTGCAGAGCTCCAGTGGCTTCTCGACTATGGCCACTGGTTTGCAAACAAATTTGATCCCAAAGTCGACCCTGTCATTATTAAATGTATTGAAGAGAAGCTTAAGGAGAAGCAACTTCAGCAATGCCCAAAAAGACCCTCTTAAAAAGAGGGGCATAATTTTATTGTGCTGTATGTTGATGAAAATACATGTGATACATGAAAATACATTTTCTCTTCATACACATTTCTATAGTGTTATACAATAAGATTTTGAATAGACCTCTCAAAGAATTCCAGTATAAATGGCAGGGGTCTCAATGTTGTTTCAGGATAGTGAATAATACTTGACAATCTGCACTGTACTGCATCTCAAATATTTACTGTTTCATAAAATTCAGCTATTGTAGTCTTTACCTCTATGATGTAATTGTTTATAACACTAAAATATGATCACACCTGTGCATTTAGAGTTGTATAATGTTTATTCTTCTCTTTATAAGGTAATGATCAATAGTTAAAGTAAGGCTTATGGAATTACTTTGTGTTTGCTCACATTGAGCTTGTATGTACTATGCAGAACTTACTGTTATAGAAACAGGATGCGGATATATGCCTTCTACAACTTCTATTATCTGTTTGCTTTAAGGTGGTATTAATTGGTTGTGTCATTAAATCCACAGTTGAACAACTGGGAAAATGTTTGTCCAAATCTCATAGCAGTATTTAATATAGAAATTTTTAATACATAAGCCTTCATTTCTTGGTTCAACAAGTCAATAGCTGAACGAAAGCACCTAACTTTCACTCCAACAAGACACTTGGTGCTAACTCACTGAATGAAGTCCCAAAAGCCACTTTTTATATTTGATATGTCCTATGGGACATTTTAAAAGCAACTTTTTGCTGAATAATCATTTTAAGCTGAATGAACGTTATCACATATAAATTAATTTTCTTCTAAAAACTTTTTTAAAGCCAAACATTTAGCAGTAACGGCTTACGTTTTCCCTGTTCTGATCTCTCTCTGTTAATTACCAGAGGGATGGAAACAGATCAGGGATGGAAACAGATGTTGTTTTTAAAAGTGTTCCCTCTGAGACGTAATTGTTGAGCATGTTTGACCACTAAGGTAACTATGGGGCTTGGTTTCCTGAGCCTAACAGTTGCAATACGGCTGGCACATGCAGCCCCATCAAAGTGTTGACAGTGTTAGACCCTCTCAGTTTTTTCTCAGATACAGCACTGATGTAAATAATGCAGGTACCCCCTGTGTCAGTTTCAGTTACTTAATACCATTAATCTGTATGTTATTCAATAGTTTGTAATGTACGTTACTCAGTACATGGACCTCACTGTGTACTTGTTGTGACGTCCATAATGCGTACAAAAAGCGACATGTACCTAAAATATAAGTGTAGCACATACTAGGCAGTGTTAAAAGGCAAAACTCAAGCAGGGGTCAGTCAAGGTCATATTGTGTTTCCTGAAAGATAGTTGACAGGAAGTCTGCTTTAACAGATAAAATTGTAGTGCTGGCATAATATACACTCATTTATGAGCTTCATAGTTTTAAAATGAGGTCATCCTACAGAGCACTACATCGGAACTAAACTGGTTCAAAACAGGAAACAGAAAGCAGTGACTAGCTAAAGGCCAGTCCTTCAGGCATGTTCTATAAAAAAGCAGGCCAAATCAATTTGCTTTTAACAGGTAATAATTTGAAACATCATAGTGCCATGTTTTGCATTTTGACATTTGCAAGGTGGCAATTTTTACATTTTGTCATGTTATGACTAATCTCATGTGACCTAACAACATTGTTGTGAACTAAAATACAGGAAATTAACTTGTGTTATATATAGTGTTGTCTCTGTGAAAGTAACATATCATCTGTATGGTATGCAGTCATTCTGCTTTGCTTTAACGTATTAGAGTCTCTACATGTTGTTGTCTGTTTTACTTTGTATTTATGTACAATCGCTGGAAAGAGTTTAGCATCCTTGATTTATTTTTCATTCTTTGCTCTGTTATCTGTAACAGATATGTAACAGAAACATATTTGAAGGTAAGATCATCTTGCCTTGGACTAAAATTGTTGCTACTGTCTTGGTGACAAAAAAGGGACTGTTTCTCAAAGCATTACCACATTAGCATAGTCAACCTCACCTTAATTTCCTTTCCATGACATGACTGTTTTGCTAGCTTAATGTTTGTAGTCATACATACACACACACACACAAACACACAGCTATACTTTATTGTTTAATATATGCAGCTGAGCACAGAAATTTGAGTATGGTATGAAAGATTATTGTACTAATATGGAGACCTACCCTGAGACCACACCTCTGTGTTATTCATGCTAGAGCTATTTAAGGATGTGACATTATTAGCACAACCTTGTGTAGGTGTCCTTTGACAGAAAGGAACTGGTGTGAAATCTAATTTACAGTGATGAGATGGCAGTCTCTTAAAGGCGATTTCACTAGTTGCAGCAGACTTTATATTATTAAATAATTATTAAATGTTCTTAATTGTTGAATGCAAAGGTTAGTGTTAAAATAATATAGAAAGTGGATTTTTATTGGATAAGCTTATAAGAATAAATGCACGTTTAAATTAAGATGTATTTATCTTATTTTCAGTCTCTTTAAAGTGTTTACATTTACTGCTGAGCCAGTGATACCAATATATTTGCAGAGTATTAACAAAAATCTAAATAGTGATTCTGTACAATAGAGTTAATAATTACTACCTTGGAAGTCCTGTGAAACCAAACCATTTCCATGAAAAATAAGTTTGAGTAAAGCCTGATCACTGTCATCATAATCATGGCTATAATCATGCCATTGTGGGCATGCTGATGGAGGCCCCAGGGTCCATGACAGATAAGCAATGCCAAAGTGACCGCAAGAGCACAGTGAGACAAGCCCTGTCACTCAGCATCATGCCCAGAGACAGCCAGGCGTAGACCAAACTGCAACAAAGAGCCTTTTTATTCTTTATTTTCTTTCACAACAGTTGCCAACCCTCCTGGCTAAGCTTGTCTGCCCTAATGACATTAGTAAAAAGTTACTAAAGCTAGATGTCAGTTCTTAAGATGGTGATGGTTAGAATGGTTTAAAACTGTGCTATGGCAGGGTGCTCTTGATTGAAGTATAATATAGTATTGAATATAGTTTTTTGTTATGTTAATGTTTACTCATGAATTTATGTCATAAGGATGTATAGTCTAATAACAATAACAGTACTAATTGTGTCAGTAAATTACTTTTCGTTTAATTTTTTTATTAAATACTTAACTTATTTAAAGACTCAGATCCTCCTATTTAATTGTATCTAATCAGAGTGGCAGATCACTTCCAAAAAAAGCCTGTCATAACTGCTTCTGCTCTGTACATACATTCCTCCATCCGCGCAAGGGCACAAGTAACAAATACTGACTTCCTGCTCCCAGCACACTTGCATCCCATGCAACTGTCATTACGTCCAGTATAATAAACTACCTGCCAGCTGAACTATCAATCCACCTTACATGTATCCTGTTTCGAAGTTTTTTTATACAATTTAAAAATGATACAATTAACAAAGTGCTCAAATGAAAACAGTTCTCTGGTAACCTACTTCAGTTGCTATCAACCTCTGAACTGTAATTTTAATTGAGCACCACAACCAATTACCTGTTGGCTGCCATTGATTTTTGAGGTTTTGAGTCACCTGTTAAATTAACATTTTCAGCATGTTTTGCACACTATGAGGGAGAAAAGAGTGTGTAGCATATTGTTTGTTTTTTACACAAGGGAATTCTACAATGAAAGATTATGCTTTAAGAATATGCTTTCATGTATCTGTTGAGATTTTTGCACTAACAAAAGGTATGTTTGTGACCAACATCATTTCAAATCCATTGATTCTGAGGGTTCCATGACTGTTTACTTACAACCCTGTAATCTTATGGAGGGGGGAATTTTGACATGGAGGCCTTTTTGTCACCTCTCCTGCATGAAATTTGAATTACCAACACCTTGTTATTCCACTTTGTTCAATGAACTGACAGAAGCCAGGAGTAAGACCATAACATTTTCTGTGGGTAGACATTTAGAATCACAGTGGCTGGAAATGTTACCAGTGTTGTTTAAATATTTTTCATTCTTGTCATGCTTTGCATATATATATTTTCCTCTTCGCGAATCATGTGTTTAAGTGCATTTGTGTTGCACAAATGTTTTGTTTGGCTTCTGGCTCATACAAAATTAAAAATATACTAGTGGGTATGTAAGAATTTAGGTAATTACCAAAATTTCCTTGCCATTTTATCCTGCCTAACCAGAATAGTGATCACCCTGACACAGTTCACAGATTTACAGAACTGATTATCTGATTGAGTCATATCTTGTCATGTTATGGGACTGTACCCTTGATATCAACTACACTCTGGTTACACTGAGCATTGTTTGTTTAAAAGACCACACCGACAGTTAGCTAAATGTGACTGACACTATCAAGTTGACACTTGGTTTTTGAATTTAAAGAATCACCCTTTTTTATAAAACAAACTCATCCCTTTACACAACAGTGGAGGATAAATTGTTATAAAACCCTCACTGCTCCTTAGCATAATTTTAAGTACATTCTTTAAATACCCACAATGGACACATGAGATGCCGTAGAAGCTTCTTGAGGCCATTGCAGCATGACAGCTTGTAAAGGTCTATTGTTTGAGCAATGCCAATAAGCTTCAAGGAAATGTGCCCTATCAAGAGAGCACTAATGTAACACAACACCTAACTCTCAATCTTAGCTGCACAAAGATACAATTGTTGATGCAGTGGATCATTTTGCACTGTTGTAATGGCTTCCTCTGAATACTATATGGTGGCCATGCAGGTGGTGGAGTAATTAAGGAATATTGCGAGGTTATCAATAAATTAAAACGAGGGAGCAAAATTTCTTTAATTATTTATATCAAGTCTTATGTTTCCTGACTGTTTTTCTGCTCAGACATTCAGAGGTCAATGACTGAGGGTGATAGTCAGTGGGGAAGAACAGGCAAATAACCATAAGGTGATGGCTTCCTCCTACAGTTCCAGTTTTGTACACAGAGGAAGAGTGTATAGAGACAGAAAGAATGGAAAATGTAGAAAGATAGGAAAAAAGGGTAGGAGGCATACAGAAATCTGATATAAGGGTTTACACACACACACACACGTTTTTTGTGGTTTTTTTTGTCAGATATGGTAACCCAGTAACCCATACCCAAAATGTGCTATGCTCAAGGGCACTTGAGTTGCAACCTGCCGGCACTGGAATTGAACTAACCCGACTCACTAACCAGTAGGCCACAACTGCCCTATATAAGCACAACTGCCCTATGTAAACACAACTGCCCTATACACACACACACACACACACACACAAACACACACACATAATAATGGATGAAATTTTGACCCGCAAAAGCGCACCCCGGATGACAAGGGAGACTCCGCCCACTGCACCAGTGCTGAGGGTGAGCCTGCACTGGACCTTATAGACTTTTATTCAGATATAATTGTGCCTGTTCAAGATCTCCCACCCTCCCTCTCTTGGATTCTCCAGTCTGCTGCAATGTACCGGTCTCTCCACCACTGTCTGCTGACAGCCCCTCTGTTCACCCTCAGCCTGCCATCATTGCAGTGGTCGAGCTGCAGGTCTGCCAGCTGCCAGCGGTGTTGTGGCTGGAGGATCCCTCCTCGTCACCTCCAGCCGCTGAGTCCTGGACTCCACCTCGGCCCTCTGACCCTGCAGCTCCGCCATTCCTCCTAGCTCCCTTATCTCCGTCCGGTCCCGTCAGTCCCCTAGCTCTACCGGGATTCCTCATCCCTCCGGCTCCGCCTTGGTCTGTCATCGACCATCCACTGCCTCTGGACTCCACTCCTTCGGCTTCTCCTTGTCGCTCCGTCCCTCCGGCTCTGTCAGGCTCCTCCTTCCCTCCAGCTCCTCCTCCATCCTCGGTCGTACCAGCTCCACTGCGGGCTTCCGGATCCCTGTCTTTACCATGGTGACATCTGCTCCGCCTTAGCCCTCCGGAGCCTCAATGTCACCTCGGCTCATCGGCTCTCTGTCTCCTCCTCGGGCTCTGCCTTCACCTGCTCTGCCTCTGTTGGCTGGTCCCCTGGAGTCTTGTTTCTCAAATTTATCAAAATTGACGAGAGCATAATATGGTCCAGTGGGCCATATTTGAAGATGCTGCAGGCCGTATACGGCCCATCCCTGCCTTAGAGGCTGCCATACCCCAGGTAGAATGGGCTCTGGTCCCCAAAGAAGGGGGAAGTCCAGAAGCCTCATAAGAGATGCGAATAGCATTGACAATCCAGTGACTAAGCATTTGTTTAGATGCAGGCTGGCCCCTCTTATGTGAGCCAAAACAACCTTCTGACCTTCTCCACAGGGCAGCTCTGTGGACATACGTGTGCACACAATTAAGCTTCTCCTGGTCTCTATCCGGGAAGGGAGGAGGACAGAAAGCCTGGAGCACGACCGGCCGTGTTTGTATCCATGTTATGCCACCCTGTTCTAAACACAGAGGCTATATTACTCTTATATTCTGTGCTTATATTATGCCATTATAATATCATTATTGTGTATGTGTAGCATGTGGTCGTGAGGCCACATGGGGGTCAGGAGCCATCTGAATTGTAACAGCCTCAGATATGACTTGGAGAGTGGGGGGGTAACCAACTCTACCCACCGGGGGGGGCCAAGGGTCCCAGTAAACCATGCCATCTCCAGAGATCTTATCATCTCCTTCACCCTGTTGCTGATCGTAAAATTGGCAATAGGGCAGAAACCTATGTTCTCCTAATGCTCTTTTGGATCACTAAGTGGTGCTAGGGTAGACTCAGTGTCTCCCTCGCCCCTCTTGCTGATCGTAACTGGGTGATGGTCTAAACAGACTCCGCAGCTTCAAAGCATTCCATTAGGGAAACCTGAGATCTTGGGCGAGGAAACATTTGCAGGAGAGCCAGATGTTTAACTAAGCCCTCAGTGAAAACCCTCATATCCAAAGTCATATCACTAAATAAGATGTCCTAAATGTATATATGTATATTTCTTGATTGCATGTCTGTATCCATGTTATGCCACCCTGTTCTAAACACAGGGACTATATTACTCTTATAGCCTGTGCTTATATTATGCAATTATAATATCAGTATTGTGCATGTGTGAAACCTCGCTCCAGGGGTTTGCTCAAAGAGTTCGCTCTCTTTGGGACATTTTTCCGGCAATTACACTTGCGGCGACACTCTGCGATCTCCGCTAAACAATCCGCCAACGAGACAGCATAGCGGACTTCATCATCCGTGACGGACATTTCGACTGTCCATTGCACACACACCCATATCCGGAACTTCGCACCGCCTCACAAAGAGCCAATGCAAGTATCTGTTCATACATCCAAGAAACAGGCTCGATTCAGTCAGAACAGGGCCACTAAGAGCACCGATACAGTGTTTCTCCAGAACTCCCGGGAGCAGAACGATCAGGAGAAAAGCATACAGATGAAGGCCAGGTCTGTACCATGGCATCCAGTCCCAGAGGAGCTGGATGAGCTAGCGAGAACCAAAGGGGACATTGCGCTGTCTCTATTGAGGTGAAGAGGTCCACTTGGGCTTGCCCAAAGAGTCTCAACATGACGTCTGCTCCAACACTGAGACGCCTGCTCCCACATTGAGATGTCCAGGGATATAAGCCGCCCTCAGAGAGAGGAGCTTTTCCTGGGACCACACAAGGATCTAGTGCTAGAACTTGTAAAGAGGGCGCGTGCGCAGACCTCCGTGGTGACTGATATAAGATACTACAGCTGTGTTGTCGGTGCAAACTAACACGTGCTGGCCACTAGAGGGGGCCTCATGTACAGCAGGCCAAATGGAATCACAATCAGCTGTGCCCTGAAACACCTGAGGTGGCAGGGTTAACAGCCTGACATCCAGAGGGCACTGAGGAGTTGCAGGCATCGTAGCATGCGATGTTATCCGCAGCTCCCCAGATGGGGCTGCCCCCTGTGGTCCTGACCTGACACCGTCAGGACCTCTTGGTCGAAGCCCTTTTGGAAACCAAAACGGTCCTCAGATCTGGTTTTGGCTTCCCTGACTTCTCCTTTTGAGCGTCCCGGGAGGAGGAGCTTGCACACGGCCTCGACTGTTCCCGTTTAACAGCCGAGAGAGAGTGAGAGCGGCAAGGGAGGAACTGCTGAAACGCCTCAGAGTGTTTACAGGCCTCCTGAAACCTCTCGACGACTGAGTTAACAGCATCGCCAGAGGGGCCAGAAGGCACCATTGGGGCATCCAGAAGGAAGGCCCTGTCTTGATCTTTCATATGCGACAGGGTCAATCAAAGGTGCCTCTCGGCTGCCACCAGAGCTGCCATGGACCGCCCTATTACCTGGGCGATCTCCTTGGTGGCACGCAGCGAGAGGTCAGTGGTCCTCCTAAACTCTGCCTGAGCAAAAACAGGGCCAGCACCATGGGCAACGCTAGTGAAGGCTCCCCCCTCAAAAAGAGGGGAAAGCGCTTTCCCCCGAATCTTGAGCAAGGTTTTTTCGAGTTGCTTGTTTGTTTTTTGCATTGTGCTTTTGACTTTAAGTTTGCCATTTTTCTCCCCCCTGTGGAGTTGGTTGTTTTGTGTTTAATATTGAATGATCTCTGTTGTTTAAAATACCTCGGTACGAGAGGAACGTCTGTTGTTGCTTTTGTTGTTTTGGACAAGAACCATTATTTTTAAATAAATCGTCTTTTTGTGGAACATCATCTTGAGTGTTTCGCTTGGGTCCTACTTAACCCCCTCTGTGGCTCCGTGATAGAGCATTCGATTGTCACACCAGAAACCCAAGTTTGAGTCCGGTCGTGACAGAAAAACCAAGTCACTATGGATCCAGAAACACTCAGTGCTAAAGACCTGATGGCAGTAATCGTCCAACATGAGGCATCTTTCCAGCGCCACGACCTAGTGCTCAGCTGCCAAGAAGAGCTGATGGCAAAGCACTCCCAACTCCTGGCAGACGTAATGGGTACCGTCCACCAGCTCTTCGAATGCCTTCCTGGTCCTGCACCTGCCTCTGTACCACTCCTGAGTGACAGGCCTTCCCCCGTGTTGGAGCCCCGGCTGCCACCCCCAAGCCTTTTGCAGGAGATCCTAGTTCCTGTCAAGGCTTCCTCACCCAGAGCTCCCTCACCTTCGAGCTCCAGCCCTCAAGCTTCCCCACAGACCGTGCTAAGATAGCCTAAATCATTACCCTCCTCTCTGATAAGGCGCTCGCCTGGGCCTTCATGGTATGACAATCCCAGGACACTCCCAAACGCCTCCAAATGCCTGCTAACTCTGCGTCAGGGTTCCCGCAGCACAGCCGACTTTTCCATTGAGTTTCAGACAATAACAGCAAGGAGTAATGAGCAAGGGCTGGAATAATGAGGTGTTGAGGGTGTGCTTCCAAGGAGGGTTGTCTGAGCCCCTGCAGGATGAGTTGGCCACTCGCGAACCAGCTGAGGATTTCGAGTCCCTCATTGCAATGGCCATCCGGCTGGACAACTGTCTGAGAGAGCAGAGGGCGGCCTGCTGCAAAGAGTACCAGTACCTGTTTCTCCGCCTTCTGCTTCCCCTCCCAGAGCTTCCTCGGCCTCTGATTCCCCAGAAGAGATGCAGTTGGGCCATTCCAGGCTGTCTACCATCGGGAGGGATCATCATATGAGGGAGTGATGTTGCCTCTACTGTGGTGCCTCTGGTCACTTCCGCTCCACTTGCCCTGAGCTCTCGGGAAATGCCAGTCCCCACCCAGCTACAGGAGGGCTGTGATGGGGAAAATTCTAACTGCTCCTGCTAACACCGCACTAACGGTGTCAGCCACCCTGTCCTGGGAGGGCCACCAGCAGTCGGTCCAGGCAATGATTAATTCAGGTGCCGCAGGTAACTTCATGGACCAATCCTTGGCTAGAGAACTTAGTATCTTGACCCAAGCTCTTCCTCACCCTCAGGCTGTTGCAGCCTTGGATGGCAGACCGCTGGAACCAGGCAAGGTAACTGAGGTCACTCAGTCAGTGCGACTTGCCATCTCGCAACACCAGCAGGAGGAGGCCTTTTACCTTATTGACTCCCCTGAGTATCCTGTCATCCTGGGTCACCCTTGGCTGTGTAGGCACAACCCCCAGATCGTCTGGCCCACTGGTACCATTCAAAGCTGGGGTGCCCCCTGGCAACTCACCTGCCCTCTTCAGAGTCCCTCAGCCCCGAGTCACACGAGCCTGTCGACCTGTCTTGAGTCCCTAGTGTTTACCACCAGTTCAAGGCAGTATTCAGTAAGTCCCGGGCTACCTCTTTACCACCTCATTGATCTGCTCCCTAGAACCTGCCCTCCCAGGGGTTGGATCTTCTTCCTGTCTCCTCTTAAGCGCTCTGCCATGGATGCCTACTTTAAGAAGTTCTTGGCAGCTGGCATCATCTGGGCCTCCACTTCCCCGGCTGGGGCTGGATTCTTCTTTGTGCAGAAGAAAGATGGGGGTCTTAGGCTGTGTATCAATTACCGGGGCCTCAACAAGATCACGGTTTGGAATCAATACCCCCTTCCTCTCACGGCCACTGCTTTGAGCTGCTGCAAGGGGCTTCCATTTTTACCAAGCTGGATTTCCGCAATGCTTACCATCTCGTGCGGATCCAGCAAGGCGACGAGTGGAAGACGGCCTTCAACAACCCCACGGGCCACTATGAATATCTCATGATGCCATTCGGGCTCACCAACGCCCCCACAGTTTTTTAAGCCCTAATCATCGACGTTCTCAGAGACATGCTCAATCTGTTCGTCTTTGTATATCTGGATGACATCCTCATTTTCTCAAGGTCACTAGAGGAGCATGAGGGGCACGTCAGCAGGGTTCTCTAGAGACTCCTCGACAACCATCTCTATGTAAAGCCAGAGAATTGTGAGTTCCGACCTGGGAAAGTTAGACTCTTGGACTTCACCATTACACACAATGTTCTCAGCAGAAGTCATATAGGCTTTTTACACATCTGATCACATCTACACACTACATACTCTAATTGAGAAACACATAATCCAGAATATTGGCAAAATATATGCATGCTTTATTGACTTTAAAAAAGCTGTAGCGTATCAGGGGGGTTGGAAAGCGTTATTTAAAACACTATCGCCCTTCCGCTGAAACGAGGGAATTTAAGCCTTAGCTCAAAAGGAATAATAAGT